>VSDK01023414.1:57237-73810 GCA_009767595.1 Symbiodinium kawagutii
GCGTCGGTGGCGGTGGCAGCCAGGGGGAGATGTGGGGGGTGGCGGGTGGAGGGTGGGTGGTTGGAGGGTGGATGACTGGATGGTGCTTGGTGACTGGTGGTGGTGGATGACTGGATGACTGGATGACTGGATGGTGCTTGGGTTGGTGGATGATGGTTGGTGAATTGAATTGTGATGGCGGGTCATGACTTGAAAAACCAAATCATCAGAAGGCGGGAGAGACTCCTTAGCCCCCGCCATGTTTATGACCATGGTTAAGGTAGCCTCAACTCAAACCTTTGTGAATGTTGACAGTTTGTGAACTTCGCCCTGTGGATGCGCCTTCAAATAGCCTTTTTTGACTTCGTTGGTGTCTCCATAGCCAGTCGTAGCGGGTTCGTTACCAGCTTTTGCATAGCTCAGAATGGACACTCCCAGCAACCTATGCAACTGGCTTGTGAATCACAGCATATTTCAAAGAAACCCTGGGAAAGCTCAAGTGGTAGACTTTATATTTCGAAGTGTTGGATTACCAGATCGTAGGGTGGTTAATGAGCTGGGATGGATAGTTGCTAGCTACTAGCATATATAGTAATTTCACCACCTTAGCCATCACAAAGCATCATGGTTCGACCATCGTTGCCCAACCTCTAAACATTAAGGTATTCGATTGCTAGCCAACCCATTGTGATCCATAAGTTCCACACTGGTTATATTATATGTCACCCCTATTGTCATCCACAATTACATTCCAGTGATCTAACATGGCAATGGAAAATCCTGATCTTTCATATCGAACCCTGAAAAACTTTCTATATTGGTGGATTATCCATTGCCACGCTAGATTACCGGAGGGTAGCCATTAATGAAAACATCCCTACAGTATTGATAATCCGCATCAATTGTTGGTGAGCATCCCTACGATCGTTGCTTATACACCCCGAAGAGCACCAGGGGAGCACATCCCCTCAAAAAGAGACTAGTCCTGTTGATGACTATACCCCTGCCACTGTTGACTATTCATCGTTGCTTATTGTCCCCTCGTGTTCAACGATTGTTGGTTATCATCTCTAGTCATCATCCAACTTGTTGACCATTGTCATATAACCAGCGGCTGGTAACCAGCGCTAATCTCTGCCGGGCGCCACTTTTAACACTGCCCAAAGAGATCTTAAACGCACCTTTCAGGTCAAAATGTCAGAATCAAATCTTAGAAGGATCAACTTCTGGAAGTCTTCAACGTTTTTCAGTCTAACTCGATATTTCCATGACCCAAATCATGAAATTGTGAATGTGTGTGAAATGCGTGAACTCAATTCAAAGAAACCTTCAGATAGTCTTTCTAATGGCATCGATCGGCATCCATCTGCGAAGGAGCAGAGAAAGATGAAAAAGAAATAATAAGAAAAAAAAGAAAAAATGAGGAAAAAACAGACTGCAGAAAAAGAGACACATACATATGTGTAACCTATTCTTCGGCTGCCCAACTTACAAGCTGTTGTCAGCCGTGGGAGAGGTCGCACCCGCCTAATCTCTACTGTTACTTACCCCTGGCAAAATAATCTGGAAGCTAAAATGCTCCGTTCTTATCGCCAAAACCAGGATCCAGGGTGGATTTTCCACTTCCAGGTTAGTTTGCCAGAGTGTGAATCCATTGTCATCCATAAACCAAATGTTGCCATCAATCAGCCCCAATTCTTATCCTTATCATTGGTATCCCACACCCCCATTCTCGTCAGTAACGAACCACGCTTAATGATCAACTATAACCATCATAATACACATGATTATCAACTATAACCAGTTGCAAACCTATTCTTGTCAACTATACCCATCATAGTTATGAACCTCTTCTTATCGACTATACCCATCATCCTCAACTGGATGATGCTTTGGCTTCTTATCAACTATAGCTACCATTTTGGCACCACTCCCGGCAGCTCCACCCACCACCCAGCTCCACAAGGGTGGCTAGTCATCCATAAGCATCGCCCAGTAGCTGATAGATCTGCACGTAGGTGCTGCTATCCACAAAGCCACGGCAAGGGTAGAACAAACCTGGAACTGCTGCCAAGGTGACCAGCCCAGAGCTGGGTCGGCCCATGCACTGATAGCAGTCCCTGCCCTGGTTGTCCTACAAACCACCAGCTTTGATGGGAAATCAGCTGTGAATGGTTGGTTTTTTAAATTCCAGGTTAAGATTCACTATCCACTAATAACTCAACCATTACTGCCCAGTTATATATAACTTATAAACCATGACGAATTTACCAGAATACTCAACCATTCTTGACCATTACTATCGCGAAAGTGTGTGAAAAACTGGTTGACTTCTGCAATTTAATTACAACAACGAGGAGTGGCGAGCATAGATGGAGGTTACCACAATGCAAGAGAATTGCTGTTGCTGGGAGAACGAAACATAGGGCCCCTGAAAAGGTCGCATCCCACAGATAAACCCTCTTTGGTATCCAAAAAATCGGCTCTATGATTTCGATGATGTTCTATGATTAACTGACCAATTGTAATGATTAAGCATCATCAACAATCACTAGCCATAGCATAGACCATCAATGACAATTATTTCAGCTTCATTGACCAAATTAGTCAGATCATTCGCTGAACTTATGACCATCATTAACCAACATGAATCTGTATGATCAACATTTTTTGGGTGGCATTTATCATGCAGAGTGAACTGGCCCAGCTCCGCCATCCTCCACTTGACCGCGCTACAACACTGGAAATTGATGCAAGTGATTGTGCTTGCACTATGGATCATAGTATACAATGGTGGTTGACACTATGTCGAACAATGGTGAGTTGATGATGGCTGATCATGGTTGATCACGGGAATTCCTTGCCACTCCCTTGCAGTTCCAGGACGTTCGGATCACCACTTGTTTGGGGGGGTTGATCATGCTGGTGAACAAGGACCTAGTGGGGGCTGGCACTCCCATGGCTCAGATTCTCACGCAACCATTGGGAGTGTGGTAGCCAGGTATTGCGGGTGGCTAAGGTTGATGTTCAGCTTTCCTCAGCCAGTCACGACAATGGTAGAAAGCAGCTGGTGACCTACCATTTCATGGTAACCGGAAGCATACGGTTTCATTTGGTTGACTTCCAGGAGCTCCAAATCGCTTCCACCTTTAAAGGCATTGGATACCCCCAGCGTAGCTCATCGCTCCAACCAGCAGCCAATATGGAAGTAGAGAATCCATCATTTATAATGTTTTTATCTATAAACAATGGTGATTTTGGCTTCCTAAATGACTTTGTTTACCATGATCAACCTATATCATGGTGGGGTTATACATGAATCAACCTACATGGTGGTTTCGCAAAATGGTGGGAGCCCCCTAAACCAACCATTTTTGGGTACCCCATCGACTTGATATGGTAGAACCATAGGTACTATCAATCTTTGGGTTCAACCAACCATTGTGGTCAACGACCTTTGAGAAAGCACCATATCAAGTCATTGACCATAAGCTACTTCATCGACTTGATCGCTGATCACAGTTCTTAGTGTCGCCTCCGATGGGCTGCGGCACCCTGGGGGTCTGAAACCCGAGAGTCGGATCCTCCAAGGGGCTCTATCATGGATGAGTCAATAAGTACGTATTCAGCTTCACAAATGTTCATGAATGTTCATGATTGTTTCATGAATGTTCATGATTGTTTCATCAATGTTTATGATTGTTTCATGCATGTTCACGATCTGGTTGGTAGAAGTCATAGTCGTGAAACATCTCATCAACAAGTTGCTGAATTAGTTCGGGGCTAATCACCAAGAAGAATCAACAGATCAGCAGCTGTACATAACCCATGCATCGGCAAGATGAGTCAATTCCAATGGTAGTTGGATGTCCAAATCGTACCACTATCGTACTGACAGTACCTATCAACACAATTGTTCGGCGTACTGGTTGCTTGTTGCATGCGACATGCCTAGAAGGACATGACAGAGTCATGCTGCAAAGTGCGGTGCAGCAGCAAAGCATTTTCAATTGCTTTCCGCACTCAACCGAGACTAAATGCAATGAAACCTGTCCTGGACAGCAGTACTGTCACCACCCGAATCTCGGTTTCCCCATGTCACAACACTTCCGTCAGCCAAGATTGCTGCAAAAGCACTTTCTGTAGCATGAATCTGCTGAACGTTCCTCAACTGATCCTGGACTTTAGAGCTGTCACTGCCGCTTTCTTGTCTGCCCCATGTTACAACACTTCCGCCAGCCAAGATTGCAGCAAAGGCATGCGTTGTGGCATGAATCTTCTCAACATTTCTCAACTGGTCCTGCACATGAGAGCTGTCCCCACCATTGCCCTGACTGCCCCATGTCACGACACTTCGGTCAGCCAGGATTGCAGCAAACGCATTCACTGTGGCATTTATCTGAAGAACATTCCTCAGCTGATCTTGGACTTGAGAGCTGTCACCACCGTCTTCTGGACTGCCCCATGTCACAACACTTCCGTCAGCCAAGATTGCTGCAAAAGCTCTGTCTGTGGCCTGAATCTGCTGAACACTCCTCAACTGATCCTGGACTTCAGAGCTGTCCCCACCACTTTCTGGCCGTCCCCATGTCACGACACTTCGGTCAGCCAGTATTGCAGCAAAGGCAAACCTTGTGGCACGAATCTGCTGGACATTCCTCAACTGATCCCGGACTAAGGAGCAATCACCACCGATATGTGGATTACCCCATGTCACAACAGTTCCTTCAGCCAAGATTGCAGCAAAAGCATAGCCTGCGGTAGATATCTGCTGAACATTCCTCAACTGATCCTGGACTTCAGAGCTGTCACCGCCCTGACCGGGACCGCCCCATGTTACAACACTTCCGCCAGCCAAGATTGCAGCAAAGGCATGCGTTGTGGCATGAATCTTCTCAACATTTCTCAACTGATCCTGCACATGAGAGCTGTCCCCACCATTGCCCTGACTGCCCCATGTCACGACACTTCGGTCAGCCAGTATTGCAGCAAAGGCATGCGTTGTGGCATGAATCTTCTCAACATTTCTCAACTGATCCTGCACATGAGAGCTGTCCCCACCATTGCCCTGACTGCCCCATGTCACGACACTTCGGTCAGCCAAAATTGCAGCAAAAGCATAGCCTGCGGCATATATCTGCTGAACATTCCTCAACTCATCCTGGACGTGAGAGCTGGCCCCGCCGTCATTTTTATTGCCCCATGTCACAACACATCCGTCAGCCAAGATTGCAGCGAAAGCGCTCCGTGTTGAACAAATCTGCTGAACATTCCTTAACTGACCTTCGACTCTCCAGTTGTCACCACCTTCGTCCGGATCCCCCCAAGTGACAACCTGGTCACCTTTCCCGCACCACAGTGCGAAGGCTTTTCGCGTTGCAGCTACCTTTGGCTGCTCTGCAATGACAACAATGTTGTCTCCATGTCTAAGCCCAGCCAGTTCCAGAGATTCGGTTGGATCATCTAAGAGGTGTCCATCAGGCGCAGCAAGCCTCAGGAAGTCTCGCCTCAAAGACTGTTGCACTGCGGTTTTCAGGTCCCCAACGGTGCCCGTCCGCTGAACTGAGACCGTTTCACACTGGCCACTCGGCAACGTTGCTTGAAATTCCAAGCTCTGCATGGTGCCAATCGAGCAGATTTCTTCGGAGAAAGTGGGAGCAGAATGCACACACTTAGAACTGTGTCAGGCTCTTGTTGCTGACCTTTGTTTTCCTGGAATTATCTTAAGTTCCATTAACTAAGTATGAATCATAAATCACTAACCATCAATTATTATGTTAAGTACCCAGAATTATGAACAATCATTGACCATTATTTTTCACCAGAATTCACAATGATTCACCACTTTTTGTGCTCGGATGATGGTGTTATTGGGTGTTTAGACCTTTGACCTAAGAAGTTTGCAGCATGTCGACGCAAATGTATGAATGCTAAGATGCAATACTTAAGCAGGAAACAGAGAGGTGGCCGCCCGGCACATACACACAAGCAACCCATTGCGAATGAGGAACACAGGAACACCCATTTCCAGGGGCAAATTTTTGTGGTACACCAACTATGAACAAAGCCTTACACTAAGCCAGCGCTGCGATGGGTGCAAAACTTGAGTTTTGGTACGTGGATTCTCCGAGCTGGCGTTGGATTCATGATGTATACAATCGGTTCCCAGTAACAATGCGTTTCTCACCGTTTGTCCTTGTCGCCATGGTTGTAGGGGCACCATCCAGCTGTTCGCAATTCTAGGCGTACAACATTGACTTTAGCAAACCAATGTCAGTTTAAGATGGTTTATGATGGTTTATGGCTCCTGCTTCTGGACAGACTGACATGGTAGGGATGTGTAATGGGTATCGTGCATCTTTGTTCCATTTCGTTCAGGTCCGAAACATTCACATGATCCCACATGATCCCAACTCTCAGATTCAAAGCGCGGAAAAGTCGGTCCGGATACTTCCGCACAAGTGAAACCAATGGTTAACCGTTCAGTGAACCATCATTATGAACCATTATCATCCATTATTCACTCAATTATTCACCCAATGATTCACGGTTATTGACCGTCGTTAACCATTCTGTTCTTACTGTATAGCATGGTGGTTTCTTAAAATGAGGTCCCCTATTTTAAGGAACCACCATTTCTATGCATTTCTTGGGTCTCCTATTTTAAGAACAGCCATATGGGATCAACCACTGCTCACCTAATTATTAACCTGGTTATTGACCGTTGTTAACCATTCTATTCTTACTGTATAATATGATGGTTTCTTACCATGGAGGTACCCCCAAAATCATCTCATATCAATCATTTATGGTAATAAACCCTCCATTTTGGGCAAGTCCCCTATTTTACAAAACCACCATTTCTATTCGAAACACCCATATGGGATCAACCATTCCTCACCTAATTATTCACCTAATTATTCACCTGGTTATTAACCCTTCTTAACCGTTCGATTCACCTGGTTATTAACCCTTCTTAAGAAACACCCATATCAACCATTTGTTCGCCATTAGTGTAAACCTGGTTGTTAACCTGGTTATGAACCCTTGTTAACCATTTTATTCTCAAAAAACTGTCAAAGTATCAGTTGCTTAAGTTAACCAATCTATGGCTATATATTGACAAAATAGTCAACCACAAATTCTTGTTAAGTATCCAGCTTATTTGTAAACTTTAAAAAACTCCCCAGCACTGCATCCAAGTCACCGTGATGCCAATCGCTGGGCGCCAGCAACGCTTGCACCTAAAATCGCGCGAGGACTTGTGGGGAAGAGCACTTGAGAAGCGGTTCACTGGTGAATGGCGGGTGAGTTTAGAGGTGAATGACAGGTCAAATGATAAGTAAATGATGGGCACATGATGGGTAAATGATGTGATTTGAGATGTGAATTGGTGATTTCATAGGTAAATGATGGGTAAATAGCTGTAATTTGATGGTTATTTGATGGGTACTTGATATAGTTTATGTTTGTAAGAAGCTTACTCATGGTGATGATGGTGGTTTTTCATGATGGTTAGTCTGATCTGATGGGTAAATGATGGTTGGCTGATGCCATAACACTATGAGTAATTTGTGGCTCATGGTGGCCAATGGTTGGTTTATGGTTAGTGAATGCTTGACCAACGGTTGTGTAGGAAAGTTTTATGGCTGGTCATGCTGGCAAACAATCATAGGGGTTGACATTTGTTGATCAAAGGCGACTCGTGATTGATCATGAGTAGCTAGTGCTTAGCAGCGAAAAGTGCTTGATCATGAACAACTCGGAGCTTGGTGGCGCAACGCGCTAAAGCTTCAATTTTTTTGGGCATATTGTAAACCCATCTAACCCCAAAACACTCAAAAACTGTCGGTTAGTGGCTGTAAAACCACCCCTATGAACAACGTGAGTCAATTAACCAATCACTTGTTAATACTGGTGAAAATGGAGAATGTCAATCAAACCACTAGCCAGATAGTATCAGCCCAACAGAAAACAGCTCTGCATTGAAGCGGCACCATTTACTGCTTGACCAACTGGCCAAGATCAACCACACATCACAAGGAACCAAGCGAAGGTTCGTGGACTTGGCTTACACCAACCAACCTTAACCAACCTGAAACAACCGTAACCAAGCTTACATCAACCGCTCAGCTTCAACCAACCCACCTTCAACCAACACTTTCAACCAACCATCAAGTGACCAACAACTAACCATCATTAATCAACCAGCCCTCAACCACTCGCCACACATGATTGACCAACCATCAACCAATCCCACGAAACCAACGAACCCCAACTCACCAACGGCAGCCACCATCGCGTGCGCCACGGTGCAGCAGAGCCCACGGTGTTGTAAGTGGCCAAGCTGTCAGCGTTGAAGGAAACCATGGCCTGGCCACGGAAGCAGAGCTGGATGAGGTGATTGGATTGGTGCATGGTTTGGTCAAACTAATGAGTTGATGGATTGGCTAATGATGCTTAATGATGGTTAATAACGGTGAAGAATGGTTGATATAATTGATAGATGATTAATATTGGATGATTTGGGTGAAATGATGGTTCATTGATGGTTAAATAGTTACATAAAATGATGCGAGTTGATGGTTAATTTGTCGTTAAATTGATGGCTGGCTTGTGGTTGACTGATGAGCTGATTGTAGTCAATGGGATGTTTCATCGATGGCTAAATGGTGTAGACTGCTCAATAATGGCCGGTCAAGAAACCATGAATCGATCGTGAATTATCGTCAATTCACCAATCTTAACCACTCTTGACCACTATAAACCATGAACGTCAATCAATTTCACCAGTTGTTACTCATTCATATCATCAGATTATCTACCATCAACAACCATGAACATCAACCATTACCAACCATCAACAATCATTGCTAGGCTATATTGCTATATTCCGTATTCAACAGATGGAGTCATTCTGCACGAACTATCTATCATCAACCAACCAACTATCATCGCCCATCGCCCAACCAACCAACCATGGATATCAACCACCAACCATTGCACCCAGCGCGCACCTGTTGCACCACCCATCCATCGCCCCTGAGAACCGCACCTGCGCCGAGATATTGAGCCTCGAAGCCACCATGACCACCTTAGTCCCAAGGTTAGTTGAGGCCAGCGTTTTTGCGACCTCTGGTTGAAGATACCACTGAGTGGACCCCTATTAATTCCCAACACATGCTAACTATATGGCTCTTTGGTGGCTTTCGCCTCTATATTTTACAAAAATTGCTAATCAACCAACCATCCCTTTTCCTCATGATCCCGCCCAGCCATTGTCAACCAACACTCCCAAATATTGAAGGAAATACAAACTCTTTTGAACCACCAACTAGTCGTTCTTGAATCATTCTTGCTGGTTATCATCTCCTATGGTACCCACGATAAGACCTAGTAACCACCATTTTGATCGAAAAGTTCGCACAAAATATGGTTGTTCTGCTTCACAATTGTCGCCAAGTTGCGTTCTGGATCTCTGCTTCGTTTGTACAGGTCAGCAGTACATCCTGATTTGCCAAGAAGGGGTGTTTGCGTGAACATGTCCATAAAAGCCAAAGAAAATCCCATGGATCCTCATAGACTCTTGGTAATTCTGCTCTTGTTGCTGGAATCTGCAAACTTTGGTAGATATATCATGTTGATGGGTATGCAAATGCATCTCTATCCACACACATGTCGCAGGGACCTTGTGCTGTAGCTTGAGCACGCGTTCACCCTCGACTCCATGCAACACAGTGTCACATTGCAAACATGTAAGCCTTTCCAAACGGATGCAGTCATGGTACAGTGATTAAATAAAGTCATCATGTGACTGGCCAGTTGTCCCAAATCAGTGATGGCTAGGGGGTAGTTGACTTCATTTAAACACTTAACTTAAATCTCAACTAGTTGGCTAAGCATACATCACTGGATCGGCTGGAAAATATGGTCTGGTCAAAGGGAGGTTCCTGTTGATGTTCCCAGATCATCCTTTTTCCATCTCATAGTAAAAAAAAACATCCCAATTCACCAACCAACCTTCACCAACCCCCAAGACCTTTCCAAGGGTAGCCCTACGGGAACCCCTCGGGGCACCGCATCATCCCAACCCAAGCGTCCAATTCTCGGGTCGCAAAGCGCCGTTGCATCTCGGTCAGCGTCTCGTAACTGTTCTTGGGACGCCTCGGATGGTGCCGAAGGGAGCTGCGCGTCCGTGGTTGGGTGGTTGGATGGTTGGTTGAGGTGGTTGGATGACTCGGGAAACGACTAGGAGGGATGGTTCAGTGGTTGATCGTGGAATTTGTTAAGTTGCATACTTACCCAATTATATGTTGGGGGGGTATAACTCTGTCATGGTTGATTGGCTGTTTTACACTGGAAGAAAAACATCTTGGACACCGAAACCGTCTTGGACACCAAAACCTCTCGGATTTTCCAATACAACAAGATGTAACTGGTATCACTGGACATTGATGGTTGATTACCAATAATGGAGACCCAATGAATCACTGCAAATAGATTACCATGATTGTTTATTGTGTTAACCCAATGAACTCGATTTTTACATTGCATCGCAGACTTGATCATATTCAAAAAAAACAATGATAATTCACTCGATACCTGGTTTCATTTTTCCCAACGGCTACTGTCCTTAAAACAACCTCACTGACTTTGCTTCCGGTCAGTGGCAGGATATCTACAGCTTTAATGTTTTTTCACTGCAAATCATACCTAGTTTCAGTATGTTTTTGTGTTCAAAATCCCAAGGTAAATCATGTTTTCTCACCTGTGAAATACTTTCACTGCTGTTCTAATGGTGAAACTTGCATTGGTAAATTACTACATCACTGCTAGCCATCACTGCTTGGATGATCATCGTTGGTAAGTGGGGCATTTATAAATGATATAAGCCACCAAAATGGTTACCAGTACTATAACCATGGTCACTAACCAGTCAGGTAGCTTCTGCCTCGGATGTAACCATGCTTATAAATCTATCAGGTAGCTGAACTAACCCCAAACAAACCCCAAACAAACCCCAAACCAACCACGGCTGGTTATGGATGATCACCTTTCTTAGTACAAAATAAGTGGGTAGTAATTATGGTAAGTAACCACCATGAGTGGCATAGCCAATTTATAAATGGCTGAAGTAACCATGGTTGCGTTCACCACTTACTAGCCGGGACGATCATCCAAGTAACCATCCAAATCAACAAGTATAGCATGTACCTGGCAATGAAAAATCCAAGAGGTACATATCCCCTCATCCCCCAAGGTCTCCCAATGAGACGTGGTAATTCTCCATTGCCGGGCCAGAATTTGGTTTAGATTCGCCACCGAAGTATACGAAGTATAGTAGCACCATAACCGGTAATTCCCCACACGTGAACTGACCTAACTTAACTACCTGGGGACCACCACTCTGACAAACTAGGGTACTAACCATGGTCACCAAGTGGTAGGTTATACTATAGCTTATATATCTACAACTACAAGATGACTCGGTTGGTTATGGATAGTCATAGTTTGCCAAAAGGTACCCACAACTAGGGTGCGAACATGTGCGAACCATAGTCACCTTCACCGCTTCCCAGCCATGCGGCGCCACGATGAGGCTCTCGTTGGCGTACTGCATGGCCTTGAACGGTGGCCATGCGCAGCGACACGTGGGGCCATGGGTGCAAGGGACTGGGCCCCACAAACGTTGTAAGTTGGTAGGTTCGCCATTTTAGTGTGGTTAACTATGGTCAACTATGGCGAAGACTGGTTTAAAAATATTTGATAATGACTACAAGTTGGCTCGGAACCACTTTACTTCAGTTATATATGCCCGAACTGGTAGTTGCCTGATTTATGAACCAATTTGGCAAACGTTTGGGCCCCCACCTTGTACAAAATACTGATCACTTGTATGCATGTGGCACGGGTTTTTGCTGGTTGCGTCTTAGGAATTTCAAGTTTTCAGGATCTTTATCCACCTACAACACATGGAAATTGAGGAAAGACAACGACCTGTGTATGAAAAAAAGGCCGCTGGATGAACAGGACATGACCTCTGTTTTGGTCAACAGGCTATAATCATTCAAGCGATATACATTACCATATATGGGGTTATATCATAGGATATCAGGCCAGTCAATGAAATGAAAAACCATATCTTATTGGCTATAGGTTTTCAATAGGACTGAACGACTATAGGATATGGATGGATACAGGATATCATTTTCATTCCCTGGCCTGAAGCCGGCATCGACCTGTACCTGACGGCAATTGCATGAGATCCCCAGGCTCTTTGTAGAAAAAATATAGGATATCACAGGGTATATCGATCGGAGATATCCGTCGATAGATGGCCATAGGCCATAGCTGATCTGCAGTTTAAAGTGACTTCCCTCAAAAGTTTGATTCTTATGCGCTGTTGAACTATAGATATGTTTGCTATGGCTGGTAATTTTATTCCCTGTACGTATGAACCAATTTATGGGAACTAACCAGCACTAGTTACTATGGGGTATATTAACTACCTGTCACAACTACCAGTTGGTCAAGAGTGTCTTTATACCCTACAGTTATACGCAACTTAGTTATCCTATAGTATCTCATCACTGACTACCCTACAGTTACTCGATATACTGTGCCCTATGGAGAACTACCTACTGGTGCCCTCAAGTAACTAACGGTGTCGTGACTACTGACTACTTTATCATCCCCTATTCATCGACCCTATGGTAGTATAGTCAAAACCTACATCCCGATAGTAGTTCCCACCCTATAGGTAACTATGGTTACATATTATGGTTACTACTTCATCATCCCTATATAGTTGCCAGTAATTACTGAACAGTAAAAGTAACTACCCACCGTTCTACCTAGCCATTTTCGCGTCGAAATTCGCAGCACAACTACCAGTCGCCTTCGCAGCCGCCACAGCGTGCTCACACATGAACTCAGAGACCCGGTCAGTCCTGGCCGCGAGGGGCTGAGCCAAAAGTGAAGATGATGCTTGGGAAGGGGAGGATGGTTGGTTCATGATGGTCGGGTTGGATGGTTCATAGTTAACTGAACGGTTCATAGTGATTAGTTCATAGTGATTGATTCATGATGGTTAATTAATTAGTTCATGATGGTTTACCAACTGTTCTTCTCGGAATGTAGTGGTTAATTGATAATGGGGGATAATAACCAACAAAGATGGCCAACTAAGATGGTCAAACAATTAACTAATGGCTGGACAGTTCATAGTAGTTAATATATAGTTGATTAGCTGGTTAATGGTTGATTGGTGGCTCACAGCAGCTGTGACAAACGCAGTAGAGGCACCAGCAGGGTCTTCAACCCATGATGAAGACTATCAAGCATCAAAAACCTGTTTCAACCATATGTGTGTTTCTAAAAATTGGAGGACCCCAAAACTGGATGGTTTATGATTTAAAATGATTTACAATTACTGTAGATATTTTTTGGGGTAGTTTGAAAAACCGACATATTGACCGTTACTACCCAATATTTGCAGTTACTGACCATCATCGGCAACCCTACTTCCCAAGCCATTACCATTAGTCGCAATTCTCAAACATGTTTATTAACCGGTAGCACCAGCCAACAATGGTTCATAGCGAATAGTTAGCTGGTTTAACCATGAAACAGAAATTGATTTACCATAAACTGGCACCATCAATTGAACAAAACTAGCCATCCATCAACCACTAATGACCATCCATCAAGCATTGATAACCACCTGTGAACCATGAAAACCCATCAATCAACCACAATACATAACCATCCATTCACCTCTATAACAACCATCATCAACCATTCCTAACCATCATTCATGCCATCAACCACTGCTTCCCCCCACCGCTGTTCGTATCTTCGCGCCCCGGGCGGTCCCCACGATGACTTGCAAGCGCGAGCTGCCCAGGCTACGCAAGATGCGGAGCCTCGGTGTTGTCTCATCGTGCTTGGTTGAAGGCCATGTTGAAGAAAAATGACTAAGGATGAAACATGATGATTGATGGTAGTGTAAAAGAATGAACAAATGTGAATAACGGATATTCATGATGATTGATGATGGTCGATGATAGTTAATAATGACTGAATAATATGGATGTTGGCTGATGATTAATGATGGTTCATGATGGTTTATACTCTGGCTTGCGATCGCTAATGATCCAGTAATGGCTAATGGCTAAAAATGATGGTATGACGGTGGTTGAAAGTGACTAATGACGGTTTATGATGGTTGATGGCGCGGCTATTTGATGGTTAGTTAATGGTTGATTAATGGTTGGTTAAGGGCTCATTTTGGTTAATTCGTGATGAATTAAGTCTCCCAAGGTGACGAAAGGGTAGCAAAGGTGAATTAAAGGCTTATAATTGATGGCTAATGATGAATTGTGCTGAGTTGAATTGATATTTTCATTCATAATTAAAAACCATAATTGATGGCTAAACTTATAATTGATGAATTTTGATCAAAGGTGAGTTGATCATGGTTGCGCTGTTTATCAACCTCAATCCTTTTTCATCAACTCGGTCTGGTCTCAGCAATTGGCTGGTAACAGTCCAACATTTTGAAATTCTACCTGATCACCATCAGCATTAAAATTTGCAGTGGGCCTTGCTGGGAACAGCCATAGTTGATCATCGACCTCAACGATATCACTAAGTGATTTGGTTGTTTCTTGAAATGGGGGTACCGCCAAACAATGCTTTATATAAATCTATAATTTCAAATGACTAGCCAACTATAGTACAATGGGAGTACCCCCAAACAAACCTTTATAACCTTCAAATTAATCATATTATATAACCTTTATAACTACCATCTGGTTTCACCATTCCCTGTAGCTCTTTAGCTCCCCCTTTAAAGGGATTTAAGGATACCCCTGGCTCCTTAGCTCCCTGAGAATCACCAGCTAGATAACCGTACATTAATGGAGTAAACCAACCCTTTTCCGGGTCCCAATGGCTACCTCCACCATCTCATGCCGCAATCCCGTGGGGCGACGAGCAACGGAGCGTCCATCATGTTCTCCACCGGAACGGACACCGAGAAGGTGCCTGGCGGGTCGAACCATGGGACCCCGGCAACCCGGAGGGTCGGTATGCCTTGAGGATCTGATGATGATTGGCCCGTGGATATACACAAATGGTGGACATGGTTGTTTATCTGGTGGTTTTTGAAAATGGTGGGTATACTGTACTAATGATTTATGTTCGATGATTTGGAGTACCCCTATTTTGAGAAACCACCGTCTGTTGATTCTTGCGCGCATGATGTCCTAGCCAAACCCACTGTCAATCGTCATGCCGATGACCCACCTACATTCATGACATACCCTCTGAGAAACTGGAACCTGGAAGTGGAAAACCCACCTTTGATAGCTGTTTCTGAATTTTCAGGTATCAACCACCGAATGGTGATATATAACCAGAAAATGGTAAACCGTTAAGCTAGTGCAGCTAACCCCACAGCAAGCAGCTAGAGGTCTTTTTGAGCCGCACATGCTAAGGCAAAGGTAAGCAATGATGTATGCATATATATTACAGGGGTTTTATGTGGTGCGCTTTTACACCCCCCTCAGATCCGCCGCACAGGAAGGAGATGCTACCAGCTGTCTGCAAATTCGGGCAAGCAATTGAATGCTGCCAATGTTTTCCTCTTTGCAGTTTTAAACTCAGCTTCAAGCAAAAGTGCAGCACATGGATCCGTTCTCGAATTAAGGAGATTTGTGCCTTTAGCATTGCTCCAAAATGGCTTGGGGTATTAGCGTTCGTGGTACTTGTTCCAGACAGAACTTCCGCCCCAACGCCAGTACCACGACCCTCTCCACCACTCCCACTCAACTCCCTGCGAGTCTTCACGCTCTGCTTGCGTGCGGTAGTATCCGCGATGCTCTCGCTCAACCGTGGCAGCAGTAGCTCTTCCAGATCCTGAAGAAGCTGTTTGTTGACGCCATGCATTGTATCCAGTTCCCCTTTGGCGCGGTGAGTATTTGGGCTCAGCATTTAAGCTGGCGGAATCTGCACCTGCGGCTTGGGACTTGTTGATGGCGCTCTGGGCGCTCTGCCTCTTCTTCTGCTTGATGTTCTCAAGAACTTTGGGAAGATTGGTATCATACATTTGCTGGAACTGCATGATGTTTCCATTGGGATCGCATTCATGAATCCCTTCCCACGTCAAAAGAAATCTGAACTGTGGGTTCGCATTGATGAAGTCGAGGTACTCAGTCGGAGAGAAAACCTTGTCATGGTAAGCCATTCCCCAGTGGCTGTTCCACCATCTGAAGGTGCCTTGGATCTTGTCGATCTCCTTCTCAAAGTAGATGAGGCGCACAATCTTGTTGCCGGTCTCAATTCCAGTCGCGGCTCCAAGGGCTACCTGACGAGAGGTGCGTGGTGGACTTGCCAGGTGTGCATCGGCCAAGAAATCGAGGAGAGCAACGTCGTACCTCGTATAGCCATCTTCCAACAGTCGCTCCATGAATGGAAGATCGTAGGCATATCTGTTCTCGATGCTGGTGAATCCTTTCTCGATGGCACGTTTCAACTTGTGTCGAGCATCTTTCAGGAAACTGGCTTCCACCCCCTCTTGTCCTCTACCTGC
>VSDK01023414.1:85263-111273 GCA_009767595.1 Symbiodinium kawagutii
TCTATGTCTTGTTTCAGCCATCGCCATCAACGTGTCAACATTTCCCTGTTGAACCATGTTGATATTCTGTTGAATGAATTGGAAATACGCCGCAACTGGGGCACTCTGCATTTCCACATCCAGATCTTGCGGATCGGCGGGCACGGGAGGTAACCCGGCGGTAGAGGACACTGCCGGCACACTCCCAGAGGTAACAGGAACCATTGCACCATCATTCGCCATTGCGTGGTAGAGACTACGGCTGATAACCTGAATTTTCAGGTATCAACCACCGAATGGTGATATATAACCAGAAAATGGTAAACCGTTAAGCTAGTGCAGCTAACCCCACAGCAAGCAGCTAGAGGTCTTTTTGAGCCGCACATGCTAAGGCAAAGGTAAGCAATGATGTATGCATATATATTACAGGGGTTTTATGTGGTGCGCTTTTACAGTGTTTAAAGAATATTCCTGGCACTTCTGACCGCAAAATTCCGCAGAATGCTTGTTTGAGCAGTGTCCTCTCAACCCCATCAACACTGTGTTCAAAGTCCTCTTGGTGGATCAACTGATCACTGCGGTGCAGCGCCTGTGTGTCCGCTTCGAAGCGGGAAGCCGTCCACCGACATCGTCTTCAGAGTCCAAAGCATCAACGTCCTCAGCGAGTTGATCGAAATCCTTCGTGGAGATGGCACATATGGTGGTTTCTCAAGTCATAGGGGTACACCCAAAAATGGTAGGTTGATTGCTATAAATGACTATTATTGGATGATTTAGGGGTACCCCTATTTTGAGAAACCACCATATAGTGGTTTCTCAAATCTCAGGGGTACACCTAAATCATTGAATAGTAACCATTCATAGTAGGAAACCAGCCATTTTTTGGGTTTCAATTTGGAGAAACACCCATTTTCAGGTCAGCACATATCAGCATATGGCACATATCCACATCCCGTGGTTCTTGTATAGGTCACATAGTGGCACAACCAAAAAAAGACACCCGAGGAAAAGGATCCTGAGCAACAAGGAACTGCCAGGTACATGGCTGGTTGGCTGAACGCACCAGGCAAAGAACCACATGCATCACCAGAGAAACAACAAGTTCTGAACAGTCGATGATGCGTCCACAGTACTAGTAGCAGCTTTCATAGTATGCCAAGACGATCCAAGACGTGATGAGTAAAGTTCACCATATTTACAGTGAGTAGCAACTAAAGAACGCACAACCAGTTGTCATCCCAAGGAATCAACCTACCATGAAGCATTCTTGACCGTTGGCTAAACAATATTAAAACACTATAGGTTCGTTTGACAAACAATACGGGTGAGGTTCGAATCCCAGTGCAACTGGTGTATTACCTTGAACAATTGCATTCCAGCTACGATTGTTGATCATTATCCGCTATGAAATTGATAGTTAAAGTTAAACTCTTGCCCAAAAGCCATATCAGTTGGCTTTGCTCAGTTTGATGAGCAATATCTAATTCGATCAACTCACTAAAACTTCCTGACTTGACCATCAGCTATTCACTGACCATGAACTAACAAATGTCAACTGACCCAATTACGATTATGCATTATGCTTGTTTTTGTAACTATTCAACAAAGTTCAACAAAGCATCAACAACAAACCACCAGCATCATAGCATCCCTTCTAAACCAGTGATCAACATTCATGATTCACAATCAACTAACCGTCAATTTATCAACCACCATCATCCCTGATCAAAATCAGCAAGCATCCTCAACCACCAATGAACCACCAATCAACCGCCGATGAACCACCATCTTCAACCACCATCTTCAACCACCAATCACCCACTCATCATCCCCACTCATCATCCCCACTCATCATCCCCACTCCTCATCCCTCATCCACCATCCATCCCACATCCATCCCCCCTTCCACCCCAGCACCACCACCCTTCCCAAGGCAAGGCGCCGGTTCATGGAGGTGGTCACGTCCCTTGCCACTTCCGACAGCCGCTGGGTCTGAGGACCCAGAAACAGATCCACCAGTCCTCGGACGCCATTGGCCATGGAAGGTTCAAGGGTGACTTGTCATGGTGGTTAGTTGGTGGCTGAAAATGGAAGTTGGTTGGTTGATGTATGGTGGCTAATGAAAATGGCTTATACATATGGCTTATGAAGATCATGTATGATAATGTTTTATGAAAATGGTTCATTCATGGCATAGTTCGTTAATGGTTGATTAACGCTTACTGGAATGGTTTATTGATGCTTAGTATTGATGGTTAATCATGATTGGGGTGTATTATGATAGTTCCTTTATGGTGAATGATGATGGTTGGTAGTTGGAATGGTCAATGATGGCGAAAATGATGGATAACTGGATAACCATCAGGCTTAAACATGGTAGACTTCACGATGGTCAAAATGATGAATATTGGTGAATTTCATGAGCGTTCCATCATGCTTATGGTTTATGCAGGGTAATTATCATGGTCAATGATGGTCGTGGTACGTCATGGTCAAGAATCGTTCATGACATCTTTCCCAACCCTTCCACTTACCTGTTTGCTGGGTAACCAGTGAACCCCAAGTACGGATGGCTACCTATTATAAAGGTAAGGCTTTCGCAAGGGTTGATCAATGGATTGATGGTTGATCCATCATCTCACCAGGTGATTTCCCTCCTCAAGGTGCATTGAGGTTCCACTGAACAGCAGGGGGTATTGAAGTTGTTAGTAGTGTGGTTTAGTTTCAATGGTATGTGGTTAGGGGGTGTATTACTCTCACTACTTGAACTGTTCAGTCGGGGAATTAATCTGATGGTTAGTAGTGTGGCTCATGATTGCTGGTTCATTGTACATTCCAACGACCTTTAAAACACTTTCCATAGAGACGGCGGACGCTCCATTTATGCACAAAACCCACCAAGAAAGAGATGTGGGATATATTGTGGACATTGTAGAACTAGATTATGGATTTACAAATTTATGTACTTCTTGTGATCTTAAGACCTCCCAAAATGCAATCTTAGTCAGAAACTATTCGATGGTTGGATTGACATTAACTCACCATGGAAGATAGATCTAGTGGATATCAACAATTCCACCTGGCTTCGGATTCATGGGTTCATTGTGGAGAAGCATCCATCACCTATTCACATTCAGTAAGCTCATGATCGGTTAATCGGTTAATAAACCCAAGTGGTGCTCTGGTATGAATGATAAAAGATGCACTGTTTCAGCTGCTGGTATATACAAGTTCACTTTCCAATCAACCAACTGTTGATGTTGGTCAAAATGACTGAATCATCATCAATGGGCTGATGGTTGATTCACATGATTAGATTCGCGCTCGGGCCGCTACTTTCCCCACTCGAAAGCGTGTGCACATTCAACCTAAACGTCGAATCGACTCTCAAGCCAACAGATCAACCAAATATATGATAGATCTTTCTCAAAATAGGGGACCCCTCAAATCATCCCATATTGACCATTTATCGTAATAAACCAACCATTTCTTGGCTTCCCAATGTTGAGAACCCATCACCTCCTGCCACCACCAACGACTCTCCACTAGCGCCGCGGGCCCAGGTGCGGTCTCTGATCATGGCCTCGTAAAGCTCTCGCACCTGCGACGCTGGGTGAAGGGTGCTCGGTTGTGATGGCCAATGATGCCTGGTGAAGCAGAATGCTTGGTGAAACAGAATGGCTGGTGGCTGGTTGTGAGTATAATGGTTTGTTAATAGTTGGGGAAAGGTGGCTTGTAGAATTTGTAATGATGGTTTGGAGATGGTGAATGGTTGGATAATAGTTAACCAATAATTTTAGTTGTACTGGGGCTTAATGGCAGTGAAATATCATTGTGAATGCTAATGAAGGGTGTCTGGGATTTTGCCTGTGGTGATGGATTCAATGGTGGTGAAAAAAGATAGTGAAACATTGAACAATGAAGTTTGAACACGTTGGAGCCCTATCTATAGAGGTGGTTTAAAGCTGGTTACTGCATGGTTGATGATAGTCATTAGTTGTAGAGTGTACTGGTCAGGTGAGTCAATGATTAGTTGCCTGTAGTGGTTGATTGATGATTAGGCACTGGTCCGTGGTGGCTTGATGCACATGGGATGAAAAATGAGGCAATTCAGGTGCCACTCCTGGGATGAAGCATCAATTGGTCTAGGATTTTTTCCCGATGGATTTCTCACGTCACTCAGACTTTGAGGACATTGCCATTATTTTGAATTTTATGTACTTTTTGGTTGAAACTGAGGTAAAGGCGACCCTCACTTTCTAAATCATGAATCGTGTCATCCTATGAATCAACTGGGTGACAGGTGCTCCAATCAACCCCCAACCAACCACCATCTCACCACCATTTCACCACCATCTCAACACCAATCAACCACCCTTTCACCATCATTCAAGTTCAATAATTCAGCCTTAATAGCTGACCATCATCATTAAGCATCATTCAAGCCCTATTTTCAGCACCTTCATAGCCGCCCTTAACGCTCCACCCATCGCCATAGCCACCCTCCGCCTTGGTCTCATTGCCTTCGTCATCGAAGACCCTGAGGCCCTTAGTTGTCGACGGCGCTACCATGGAAAGATGCTGATGGTGCACCAAGGGTTGAGCCCAAGCACTGCAACCAGGATTTCAGTTGCAATTGTTGCGATCTGTTCGTTGACAATGATATAGATATAAGTCTTTAATGATTATCGCTACCATTCATGATTATGATATAAATCATTGATATCATTCATCCAAATAAAGCGTGATATCCCTACCTGCACCATCAAGTACCCGCAGGGCACCCAGGGGGTTGAGCCAAGGTGCGAATTGCATGGGATTTCCTCGGTGGTCTTGGAAGCCATTGGGTGTGAAGGCATTCTCATTGGCTCGTGACACCACTAACCTCAAGATGCGACAGGCCCTGCTGGGCTTGGCCAATGCTCTGGTAATCACAAGAAAACTACCAAAACATTGGCAAACTATGGCGAGGGTTCAGGAGTCCCCAAAGCTTGGATGATGATGATGATGATGGTGATGATGATGATGATGATGATGATGATGGTGATGATGATAATGATGATGGTGATGGTGATGATGATGATGATGATGATGATGATGATGATGATGATGGTGATGAAGCTGGTGGTGATGGTGGTGGCCGATCAATTTCATGGGTAACCCCACGGACCCCAAGCAAACACCATGCAACCCCAGGGGCAACACTGCTGAGGAACCGGGAAACCTTCATGTGAGCCATGAAATGCCATGAAGTTGTTACACCGCCTGAACTCATGGTGCGGTGGTTGATGATCATGTCTTGCAGTTCATTTGTAAGCCTAGCAGTTCGCTTCAACAGTTTTCATGAACACATTTTACGCTACACATTGAGCAAAGTTCTAAGAAAAACACGGCTGGTCTATCCCAACAAACACAGGAATGACTGTTGGTCCAGAAATGGTTCTTCTTTCTGAAAAAAATGGTAAGTAGAACCTCCCTCCTTTTTTGGAAGGTATGGCATGCTACACGGATCGTTTGTGCCCAGCTTTTACCCCAGCCAGAACAAACCAGCAGGGAAAGCCACTTGGGATCGCCATCGATGGCATCTTGATCCCCAAGGTGTTTTCCCAAAAGCTGAGGCCTGCCCAAAAGAAAGCTGAAGCCGGGAGCCCCAAATAGAATCAACCGTAGAGTAGAATATGATGAAATCTGCCACGTTCGACCACACCATTGTGATATTCAACGGCCAAAGGAAACAGGCTGGTGGTTTCAACCCCAATCAAAAATATTAGTCCCAACCGTATAGGGAAAATATGGAAAATAAAACATGTTTAAGAACCACCAACCAGGAAAGGTACCACACCCAGAGCACATCTCTGTCACTGAGCAACTCCAAGGATTGTTCGATCAGCTTGGCCTTCTGCACTTCATGCAGTGGACCGCTCTTGGTCAGCGACAAACCCAACAGCAACTGACCTGCGACGTGCGAACCGTGCACGAGGAGGAAGATGTGGACACCAGGTGACCGGAAAACCCAAGTGAATCATATCAAGCGCTTAGAGAACTGATTGCAGACCTGGAAATTTCAATCTGTCAGTATGAATCAACATGAGCTGTGGTCAATGTGTTGGAAAAACACTGCTTCAAGGCATCGAACCCGCGATGACTGCTCCTGTCATCCAAAGGGTAAACAGCTGGATTCCCAGCACTGGCTAATGGATCTAATGGAAGCTATGATGCTACTGACCACACAGCTCCTAGGATTCTCAAGGCATCAAACGTGCTTTGCCAGTTCCATGCGAAGGGCATGATCAGCAGAACTGGGTAGCCTAACCATGTATCGATATCTGGCAAAACTATAGGCCTACTTGATTCCCCGCAAGGCCAATCTGCTTCTTACTTTCACAACTAGGCTTCGTTGATTCAACCTCGGCCAACACGCAGAAAAACAACAAACACACACACACACACACGTGTCACAATTACACACGACTCATGACCTGTTGACTTAATTCATCTTTCTTCCTAGGAGCTGCCTCGCTTCTGTCAAATTTGCCCCAAGGTCAGGGTCAAAACAAAAGCTACAGGGCAGTACCAGCGGTAACAACCACCATAATCTCATCGATAATTAATCAAGCAGTAATCATGATCAATGATCAATCATCGATAAATCATGTATTAATCATTGATTCATCAACTGTATCATCCTCCAGAATTCAGCACCTCAGGGACGTTTAGGGAATCTGCTGATTTCTGACCACCATCCTCCACCCACACGCAGTAGCCCCAAACCTGCGACCGAGGTGGGCCATAGCAGCAGCCAGGGTCCAATTCTCATGGCGAGGCGTCGCGATGCGGCGGCATGGCGATGCAGCGATGCCACAGAAAATCAGCAGATTGGAGCCCTCACTGCGGTAGGGCAGGGTGCCAGCGGTAGGAAGCCACTCCCACCTGTCGAGACCTGGGCAGTTCCCTCACCACCTTTGATGGACACAAATGAGATTGGCAGTTCCACCTGGTATCCGTCAATGGTTGGCACACAACTGCCTGACAGTGAGCGCGTGTTTGGAGGGAAAAACACCCTTATGCTGCCTCCAAAGCAGCAAGCATCAACCTCCGGGTGGTTCAGTTCCGAGTGGTTCTGGTTCATCAGGGCTGCTAACGGCAACCCTTGGCAACCCTTCCGTGCTTTGTGCTCTGTTACTGGGCCTATTGGTTGGTCAAATTGATGAGGGTCAGCAGCCAGTCTTTCCAAGATTGATAGGTTATACTTCATCGTCAGTTATGGGTGATATAGGGGTATGACCATTGATTAATACGGTTATTTCCTTTTTTTCACTCCTCATGTGTATGAAAAATCATCTGGGTCTGTCCAACAAAAATGGTTTGCCATCATCCAAGAATGATATTG
This sequence comes from Symbiodinium kawagutii, assembly GCA_009767595.1. Taxonomy (NCBI): domain Eukaryota; class Dinophyceae; order Suessiales; family Symbiodiniaceae; genus Symbiodinium; species Symbiodinium kawagutii. The sequence continues at coordinate 92,633 of VSDK01023414.1, forward strand.
AGCCTATTACAAATGGTTAGTATTGGATGGTTACTGGGTACCATTTTCAGGGCATCCGGTGACTCAACGGTGCCCCCCCTTCGTGAGCTCTACCAGGTCTGGTAGCTATAACTACTTGGAGCCGATTTGCGATTCTTGTTTTGTGGCTTTGCCACAACTACAGCAATAACAAACTACTAAACAACCAATCATCAAACACAACTAACCAACTTCCAACTGCTATACACCTCCATGAGCCGTTGAAGAAACCGGTGTAAAAACCAACACATCCAACATCATCCAACCACGGGATCCCACTCCGCTCTCAGCGTTTCGACTTTTTCCCATCCTGCGTCGGTATGGCTTTGGTCCCGAAGCGGACGATGGCCAACAGCACGGCGAGATGTGCGTTGACGCTCTGCAGGTGTTGGAACAAACAACGAGCTGAATGATATACGGGTTTATAGGGGTTAATAAGTGTTCATAACGCTCAACAGTAGCTAACGATGTTGATATTTAATGTGATGTAATTAGTAATGGTCAATGGTTGGTAATAGCGGATAATAACGACAAACAATGACAGGGGATTTGCCAACTATATGAAAATGAGTGGTTGATGGTGATGGTTTATAATGATTAAGGATGGTAAATACTTGGCTAATATCATGGTTGAAAATGGGTTGATCAGTGATCATGGCTGTTAATGGTTGATGATTGTTGATGATGACAAAATGAATGTCATGGTTGGTAACGCTTGCGCCTGGTTGATCATGAAGGTAGTTGATAACTGTAAAAATAGCTGATACCTAATGTTTATCAACTATACATGGTTGACATGGATAGCCGGCTGCTGATCCCTATTCATAGCTGGTATGTAGGCATTGATACTAGTAATGATGCAAAAGTTGATAATCGTGGTCTTGTCCGCATGGTGGTCGCTTAAAGATTATGAACACATAGTGACTAGCACTGCTGATATCCCTATTGTTTAAGATGGATGTTATTAGTTTACAATGACCATTGTGCTGTTGTTGGTAATGGGAAGTTCACGTAACTGGGGATGATTGAAAAAATCGTTGAACATGGCTTGAAATTCCACAAAAAGATAAACCAAAGGATTTTTGATCATAGGGCTTGATCAGTTTGCAAATGGCCAAATGCCACTCATGGTATGCAATTCATGGAAGTTGATAATGGTGGATCATAGAGTCGATACTTGAACGGTTCATAGGCAGCAAACGTCGATGCTTGGTGGAGTTTATGTCGGTGATCATCAGCGATAGCTGTTGGTCGAGACTCTTTCCTGTCATCCCAAAACCACAGCTGGTGGTTGAACCCTCACTACCAACCTTTCTTAACCATTGCTAATATGAATAATCATTCATTGCCATTGCTAATATGAATAATCATTCCCTACCCTCATTCTATACCAGTCTATCGTTGGTTCCTCCTTCCCCCTGCACTTAACAAGCCATCACCTCGCCGCAACTCGCCGAAACCTGCCGTTGTTTCTGGCACCGGCTTTCGCTTCGGTCCGGATCCGACACTGGCGGCACAGTGCCTCCACACTACGGGTGGCGGGGACAAAGCATTGACGAATTCGCTGGAGGGCGGCGGAACCCCTGGGGATGAGATGATTTAGATGGTTTCTTTGGATCCAGAACTATGAATGACTGCGGGTCAACCCTTGTACTAGTCCTAGTGAACATGCAATGAAGGAAAAGAAATGTTGGGATGTGAACTACTAGAATTACTACCACCACCACTACTACTAGCACTAGTGCTGCTACTACTACTACTACTACTACTACTACTATTATTGCTATTACTGTTACAACTACTACCCGTTTCTTTGGATCCAGAAGCAATAAAGGGCTGTGGGTCAATGCTTGTACTCCTAGCGAACATGCAATGAACGAATAAAACTGTGTTGAGAAGTGAGCAACAACAACAACAGCAACAACAACAACAACAACTACTACTACTACTACTACCACCACTACCACTACTACCACCACTACTACCACTACTACTACTACTACCACTACTACTACTACTACTACTACTACTACTACTACTACTACTACTACTACTACTACTACTACTACTCCTGCTGCTACTACTACTACTACTACTACTACTACTACTACTACGACTACGACTACTACTACTACTACTACTACTACGACTACGACTACTACTACTACTACTACTACTACTACTACTTCCACCACCACCAGTAGTACTAGCTACTCTTACCACTACAGTACCCTTTCTAGTGACCCAAAGCCATTGACCCAAAGACATGTGCGTGAGCTGCTGGATTGTTTTCGGCCATCGCAATGGGTGTCCGGCACCTTTCATAGCTGCCCTCCAACAGCGCACCCTTATTCGAAAGCATTTTCCAGCAAGCAGTAAGCAGCATGCGAGCAGATCTGGTCACAATGGCTGCAGGGGGTCCCAGTATGGGGTAACGGCCTACAGAAAAGGTGGATATGTTTGCCCTCTCAATTAGTTTAACTAAACCAATCAACTAACATGATAGTCAATACTTCACTAGTTCATTGATGATGATAATGGTTATATGAATAATGACAACAGTTCACCACTTGGTGGTTTCTCAAATTAGGGGTACCCCCAAATCATCCAGTTCATTGACCATTTTTAGGAATAAACCGTGGATTTTGAGGGTCCTCCATCTTAAGACACCTCCATATGATCAATGACAGCTGAGATCCAAATAACCAACAACAACAGTACTATTCCTGCGACTCCTGACGTTCCTACTACGTTCAAGTATCCAAGTGTACCTTCAACGGCAGGTGTTTCACACGGAGGTGGCATATGGTTGACTAGGGTGTTGTGAGTAACTCTCACCCACTCCGCTATCTTCCTAAACATGGAGGTTTTTTGTTGAGTACCGCCAACTTATTGTGAGGCTCATGGTGAATTCTGGCTCATGGTTCCAACAAATTGAAAGTTAATGTTGAATAGTGCTCATGGTCTTGACATATTGAGTTGTATATTGAATATTGAATGGCGTCGTTGGACTACCATCAACAATAATTAGGCCGTAACACCCAAACAGCATGAACAACCATCACATCATGAACAACCATAACAGATATAACAGCATGAAAAAATGACCATGAGTAACACATCCACCATCAACAAATCATTCGCAATGATCGACAACAACCATCAACAACGACCGCTAACAACCACCGTCAACAATCAACCATAAGCAATCAACCACCAATAACAATTGTTTACAAATCAAACTGGCACTTTCATGCCATCCAAGCCATCAACAATTTACAAATCAATCAACAATAATTAAGCGTCAACAATCAACCACCAACAATTAACCACCAACAACCACCGTGGTTTTAACAACTCAATCCTGGTTGGTGGTTTCACCCCCATGAAAAATATTAGTCAACCGACCATTTGTTAATAACCACTAGGGAAAAAAAATGTGAATCAAACCACCAACCAGTATAACATATCAATCAACTCCATGGTATTTTCATGGCACTTTCATTCTACAACTGGCCGCTCGCATGAACCACTGCAGCTCCCGATGCTCGGCCCGTACTGCGAGACTGCCGGTACTTGGTTGATGGAGGTCAAACACTGAGTCACATTGGAAACCATGGGTGCGTGTCACTAGATTTGACAGCGGTTAGTGGTTTATAATGCTCAAGCGGTGGCTCATGATGAGTCATTGAAAAATAACGGCGAAGCCATCATGAACCATAATAAATGACCTTTGATACAACTAATGCTTATCACTGGATAGTTTGAGAAGCTATATCAAGTGGTATCAGTGCTCAACATTCTATTCAAATAAACCACATTAAACCACTACGTAGTGGTGTTTAGATTTTAAACACACGACCTTTGAATCAACAACCCCGGGCCGAGACTACCGCGAGCCGAAGCAATCTCACACTCACGCCGGGCGAAACATGGTGGGCAGCATGGTCCTTGGGGATACGAATTGCTGGGACCCTTGGGGGAACGACTCAAAGTGAACAACGGCAGTGAAAAAGAATGAAGGCCCCGCGGGGGTCTTCAGTGGTTGATAGTGGCTGATGATGATTGATGGTTGATGATTGATGGTAGATAATGATGATTGATGATTGATGATTGATGGTAGATGATGATGATTGATAGTTGTTGATGAGTGATTGATGATTGATGATTGCTGGTGATGATTGATGGTAGTTGATGCTGATTGATGGTAGTTGATGCTGATTGCCAAAGTGACTGGTGTTTGATGATATGGTCAACAGGGGTGCGACGCTAAATACCGCACAGGGAAACCCAGTGTTTGAGAGGGCGGGAAGAGCTTCACGGCTCCAAGAGGGACCCGGGACCTTTCTGTTCATGCAGGTGTGGCATCAACCCATCAAAGAGGGTTGGAATTGTGAAATCACCAGTTCTTTGGCAAAGAACTAGTGATGAAAGAATTGTGAAATCACCAGTTCAATTTGTTCTTTACCAAATGCAACCAAAGTCCAACTGTCCAAGAACAATCAGTTCGGCAAAGTTGCATCCTTTAAAGGCAAACCACCGGCCATGAGAATTCACCAAATTTGGGAAAACACAACCTCTGGAAGCTCACTGATCGCCGGGCTGTGAAAAGGCCAGTTCGCAGCGGCCAACAGTCATGCTTAATGATGGATGTAAGTAATAGGCTGTTAACGCTTCACAATGGCTCATGTTTGTTTGCAATGGAGAAATATAATCAACAATAATCAGTCGTTATAGCCATGAATTACTGACTATGAATTACGCCAATAATTAGCCATTATTGGTCCTTCTTATGCTCATGCTCAATGATGCATATGATAAAAATGATGACTGTTCATTGATCATCGTCCATTTCACTGGCTCCTGGTCGTCACCCACTTGCGTCCAAGACACATTGGCGGGTTCGACGGCATGGGCGACCTGGTTCAGAGGACATGGGGCCATAGCCACAGGTGCTCTATGGGGTCCCTGCAGAGGAGATTTGATATTTGTCCGTGTATAAACACAATATGAACCCAAATCTTTCTTACAAATAAGAATGAACACTTAAAATAAGCAAAAACTACACACGCAATAATCAAATTCATATAAATTAAATGACCAGGATCATCAACCCAATGATGTAAATCTGTGCAATAAACAACAGCAAAAAGACCATATGGACCTGCCAGTGATCACCACTGACTCGGCAGAACAACGGACAGCCTCTGCTATGGTGATCCCCGTACCAACCACCGTGGTAGCGCAGCCGCACCCCGGGCAGTCAGGCCTGTAGCCAGCGCCGTTATAGACTGCTCCTGCAACTGGTGCCGTCTGATGCACTGAACCTTTGAACTCTATCAATTTCCAATCCTCACCACGTGATTCATATAATTAGTACAGAATGCAACTCGTTACACCACAATTGACGTGTGTCATTCTGTCGAAGAATGATTCTTTTGACCTTCACTTTGTGTTGGTTCGACAACAAAAAACTCGGCCCTCTCCCAAACATGTACTGGAGGCCGGTGAATCGTGAGGAGCACTGCCGCTCAACATAGTCCCATCATGTCCCACAGACAACTCCCTTGTCCTCCTGGGGTATAGTGATGCACCTGCAGAGCATGTCAGCAAATGGTTGGAACACACTAGTGATTTCTGGCGGGTACCCACCATATATGGAGGTGCCCCCCCAAAACCGGCCTCTAAATGATCACCATTGATAGAGAAACCAACCAGCCATGAAGGTTACATCGTTGATGAGCAATGTCATGTACCACCTATGTGGGAAATCTATGACTTTGATAGACCACCAAATTTGGCAGAAATGGCTTTAAATGGTGGTTTCTGAAGTCATAGGGAACGCCAAAAGCGCATGGTTTATTGCTATAAATGGTTCAAAGTAGATGATTCTGGGAGTACACCTAGAGAAACACCCAAATACGCGTATTTGCGTTCACACCCCTAGTACTCATTCAATGACGGTATCAAATGCCTTTGTCATCTCACATCACACCAACACTACTCACGCAAGTGGGGGCTAGCTTCCACAAGTCCCAAATGAGCGTGGATCAAAACTACGTAGTGGCAAATTTCCAGCCCGTGAAACCATCACCTGGAATGACTAACACTTCGGCAAAAACTATGCTCCGAAGGTTTGCTATGGCCATCATTCAATCATTACTGATAGGTTTTGGCCAAACTGCAACCCAACATACAAATCACACTAAGCAACCAACCAACCTTGTTGCTTTATATACTTCCAGTTCTCGCTTCATATATCAGCGTAGCCAAACAGCTTGCAAACAGTGATTGGTTCATAATGGCTCAGTAGGCAGTGAAACCTTTCTTCTTTACACCCAGTTTGGTAAACAACCAGTGAGCAACAATCAGTTTTATAAACTGGTTGCAGGATGCTTTATATACTTCTACTTCTTTACAACCGGTCATTCATTGAATCAACAACCAGTGGGCAACCCTTGTGGCACCTGCACCGGTCCCATCATCCATGGCGTTGATATCGCGCCCGACGCCACCTCCACAGCTCAAAGGCTCTGGCCCCGGGCTCGTGCTATAAATTTGGTGGTTTCTGAAGCCATAGGGAATTGTGAACCAGCAAAAAAATGGCTTCAGAAACCACCAAATTGTATAGAATAGTATAAAAAAATCACCAAATCTTCAGAAACCACCAGCATAAAAAAATCTATTGTATAGTGGCTTCAGAAATTGCTATTATAAAATGGTTTTCATAATGGCTCAGTTTTTTACTATTGTATAGAAACACCAACAAAAATGATGGGTTTATTACACAATAAATGGTGAATGATTTGATTTGGGGATACCCCCAGTTTGAGAAACCAATATACCTGTTTGTGCTTTCATCATGGTCACTGATGGATGGCTTCATGGTTGGATATCGCTAATACCAAACACAAATATTGTTTCTGGTAAGTAGTGCTTAATATTGAGCAATCACATGCTGAAGAGTCTCAAGACAGAGACCATCACAACAGCTGGAACACCATTGACTACACGATGTTCGCTAATGATTGACTCGTGATGGTTGACAATGGTAAGACGCGCTTGATAATGCTTGAAAGTGGTTGAATCTGATGCCGGAACATGGAAAAGGATGTGACATTGAAGTTTAAGTCGAGTACACCCCAATAGATGGGATATTGGGCCTTATACGGCCTAAAGAGATGTAAACACACATATGACAAATGCAAAGGTGTCTCGACAAATAAAGTATGATGGAACTACCATGCATTCAAAAAATGTGGATAACTATGGCATTAAGAAGCTTGCGCTAAGACACCACGCAACCAATAAATTCGTGATTCTGAGGCTTTTGGGAGACATCAATTTCCATCAATTTCCAACAGTTCAATAAAGGTTCTGACTGCAACTTCTCACTTGAGCATGAAAACAATGATTTAGGTCTCTTCCTTTTGTAATCTCTCTTTTTCAGTCATTGAGGTCAATGTACTTTATGCGTGTTGACCCAATGCTGGCTTTTGTTCAAGGGATCTTCCCAGGTATGTTTGCATGAACCCACAAACACGGTAACCAACCATCTGGCTGATTCTTGGCCAATGGTACCTCCGCTACTGGCTGATCCAGCAGAAAGATCTGTCGTGGGCCGGGTCTCCCGGCATGTTTCACCGAAGCCAGCATGGTAGGACCAAGCGCCTGGACGGGCATACAGGTAGCTGCAAGCCCCAGGTAGCACTCAAAAGGACATATCCAGGTCCATCCATCGGGAATGCAGGGGTAAAATCGCATATAATTAATATGGTGTACGTGATGTGCACATTGCAATCTGCAATTGCACTCTGAGCACAAATCGGTACACTCATGGACCCTCCACAACTGTCGGGTGCGAACATCAACGCTGGTACAAGGATGCAACATGAATTGTATACCTGACTTCTTGGACATGTTGGGTCGAGTTAGGATCTACCCAGTGCCGCTGCTTGCCACACTGCATTTCACATCTCAAAATCGATCTCAAACTTGGATAATCATCGGACTGAGGAGTGAGTGGCCCTTGGGCGCTTTATCAGTCCAAGTTACTTATGACCACCGAATAATCTAGAAACCAACTAGCAAGTATACCAATTACCACCCTTAGTGGTGAGTTGCCACCCCTAGTAATGATATGTTGCAGCCATTACATATCTGGCAAGGGTGGTTATACTATCATTACCCTTACTGGCTAGTAATGATATGTAATGATCGTATAACCACCGTTGCCAGTCGCCACCTCGGGAATCTCCTCCAGCCGGCCTTGCGGATCACGAGCCTCAAACCGCTGTAGGTCATCCGGAAGCGACGCGGCTCCTGGCGAAGCAAACCCCCTGCAGCACCGAAGCGGTGACCGTATGTGGTTTCCCAAGCCGGAGGGGACCCCAAAGGTGGTTGGGGTACCCCCCAATGTGGTTCTGTAGAGGTCTCTTAAATCTGGGACTCCAAAGATCTACAAAGTTAGGTTGGTTTACTACTAGAAATGATTAAGATTGAATGCTTTGGGGGTACACCTGTTTTGAGAAACCTTGATATATGGGGTTGATATGCCATGCTGGCGATTATGAAGACTAAACAAGTCGACCCAATGCGAAGACCAGCTTTGCATGTGGTGAAGCAAACAGGCACACTATAAGAGAAATTGTGTGGTGCAAGATTTTGAGCATGAGTCGGACTGGCTACCAATGTTCACTTGACCTTTGCGATTGCCCTTGTGCAAACCTGGTTCAGAGGAGTTATATACATGACATTGCATAACATGTCATGACCCCAGCAACCAAATCATCTGCGCATCTTGATCAACCAATTGAAATGATCAAACATTGTTTTGGCTAAGTCATCTGCATATTTTGAAACATCTCATTCTGCTGACTCTGAATAGCCAATAAGGGATCCCAACACGTTCAGTGCATGGATAAAGACATACATACACCATTCATCAACCAAAATAATACCTTAAAACATAATGTCATTGGTCTGAGTGCCATAAAAAAAGTTGACTTAGAACATATGTATGTACCTGTACCAGTCATCATCTCCAGCGCCACAATCCCATGCCACCGCACCTGCTGTGGTGCCTCTTGCCCCGCAGGCTCAATCCAATCTACGTCTGCCTGGCGGCATGTGCCAAGAGTTGGGGAACCGCCTCAACCAGCCAATTCGAACAGCCAACGCTGTATTTTAGAAAACATGCATGGTGCTGGATGCTGGCGCACAAATTCTAGATGGTTGATGACCAGGAACTGAATAATAGTTGTGCTCTGCGGGCTGCCATGAAGTCCCCCATTCAAGAAACATGAATCCCAATAAAGTTATGTGCAACAATTTGTTTAAATCCAAATCACTCGTTGTTTGCCTTACCATGATTATACAGCTAGGCTCGTGGATTTTTGGAAACCTTCCTTTCTGGAACCCTACATGGTGACACATGACCAATCAAAATACCGCTGGAATTTATCGTTGGAAGTGGTTTCAATCGCGCCGCATGTGTTGGGCATGGCAGGTCTGACTATGAGCGAATCGTGTCGCACAGATTGTGCAAGGAAGCGCGTACTGGATGCTGAAGAGCCACATAGCAATAGAACTATTTTCGTCTCAGTGCTGTGACACATGCATCAAGTTTGAAATCAAGTTTAATTTCCAAAGCAAGACCAACTGGAATTTCAAAAATGAAGAGATATCGGAAGATTCATAGTTTGAATAATGCTGAGCGGCCCCTACTACTAAATTCCAGACATATAAATCATATAAATATAATGTTTGATTCGGCCTCTTAGCAACTGAGTCAGTCCATCAGCAGCAGGCTGCAATTCCCCGAAAATATCCTTTTCCCTCCATGCCTGCACACAAAACCAATCCCTCTGATTGGTTCGCAACTGGCATTGAATTAAACAACTCCTTCTGGAACTGACCGCTCTGGGAAAGGTTTCTTGATTGATCCTTGAAGTGCCTTCTGCCCATCTATGTAGATACTCCTGAAGTCCTCCGGGTTGACAATGAGAGCTTTGATAAAATCGTTGAGTCTATTTGTTGCGCACAGCAGGGTCAAGCGAAAACTCAAACGGCAAAGGCTGTACGAGAATATTTTGGGATGTCTGGCCACACAATTCACAAGTTGTTGGGCTGTCATCAAGGATCGCAAGAACCGAGCCTTGGGTGCAAGATTCTTTTCGATGCTAAGGCCAAGAACTGCAGGAAGACGCAAAACAACCTTTGCAACTCCAGCCTTGCTCAGACCCAAAGCCAAGAGCCACTGCCTTTTAGGCTCCAGGTTCTGTTCTATGCTAAGGCCGAGAACTGAAGGGAAAAGTGACACGGCCTTTGCAACTTCATCCTTACTCAGACCCAAATCCAAGAGCCACTGCCTTGTAAGTTCCAGGTTCTGTTCAATGCTGAAGCCAAGAACTGAAGGAAGACTCAAAACAACCTTTGCGACTCGAGCCTTGCTCAAACCCAAATCCAAGAGCCACTGCATTTTAGGTTCCAAGTTCTGTTCGATGTTAAGGCCAAGAACTTGAGGAAAACGCAGAACAACCTTTGCAACTTCATCCTTGCTCAAACCCAAATCCAAGAGCCACTGCCTTGTAAGTTCCAGGTTCTTTTCGATGCTAGAGCCAAGAACTTGAGGAAGACCCAAAACAACCTTTGCAACTTCATCCTTGCTCAAGCCCAAATCCAAGAGCCACAGCCTTGTAAGTTCCAGGTTCTGTTCAATGCTAAGGCCAAGAACTTGAGGAAAACGCGAAATCATCTTTGCAACTCGAGCCTTGCTCTCGCCCCCCAAATCCAAGAGCCACAGCCTTGTAAGTTCCAGGTTCTGTTCAATGCTAAGGCAAAGAACTTGAGGATAACGTGAAACAATCTTGCGACTCGAGCCTTGCTCAGACCCAAATCCAAGAGCCACTGCCTTTTAGGTTCCAAGTTCTGTTCGATCCTCAGGCCAAGAAGTTGAGGGCGCCTCAGAACAACCTTTGCAACTTGAGCCTTGTTCAGACCCAAATCCAACAGCCACTGCGTTTTAGGTTCCAAGTTTTGCTTGATGTTATGGCCTATGTGAAAACAACCGCTGGAAAACACGTTCGTCATTTGGCCTGATGTGAACCCTGCATTGCGGAACCAACCGACGACTGGCTTCAGCACAGTCTCAATGTTTCGGCCAAGCAATGCCTCACTTGTTTCCAGCCGTTGAATCTCTGAGCTGCTGAAACCAGCAGAATCCAAAAAAGCCAAAATCTCTTCAACCGTGCTCCCGCATCTTTCAGCCGAGGCAATCTTTGCAAAGCTGATCCCTTTCTTGGACAATGTGGCGGGGATTTTCTCCACCCAGCTCCTCAACCTGTTTGCAACGCTTGGGTGGAGTTTGCTGTCAAGCTTCAAGAGCAGTTTCTGCAACACCTTCCTCAAACATTTCAGCAATGATCTCTTGTCCCTTCGCACCCAGGGATCTACTTTCACCCAAAGGACGTCCTTGTGAAGTTGCGTTGCTTCTCTGGTGTGACTGATACGTATGACAATTGACCCTTTTGGCGCAAATGCCAGCAATGCCGTCTTCTTCTTCTTCTTGTCCCTTGCCTTGCCTTCCTTTTCCCCATGCCTCCAATATCCATCATATTCCAAAAACAATGCTGCATCCCTCTCCTGGAGAACTCCATATGCCGCAAGATCGGGTGCCATCGAATGCCCGCCCCAGCCTGCTGGCGATGGGAAACTTCGAAATAGCTCTGGGATCGACGTGTTAGGCATCAACAGCACTGCCAGCTGCGACATCAACTCTGCCTCTGCAACGCTGCCAACTCGGCTCCGTGGCCAACCCTGCTGCCACCAAGAAGGCACATAGTTGGTGGATACCTGAGGTTGCTGATGGGTGTGAAAAACAAGGCATTTGATCAAATCATATTGGAAAACATGAATATTCTAGGAACCATGCAAGATTCCGATCGGATTTGTACAATCCGAAGGCATCTGCTAAGTACATCTACGTATAGTATCTTCTCATTTGTTTGGATGTACATCCGCAGAACAAAAACAAGAAAGAACCACTTCTCTGCCAACATCACAAAGTGCATGGATGGTCACAGACCAAATATACTCAAATGGTTGGCTCCCAAGGGAAAAATGCATGCATTTGCTGGCTTTTTGTGTATGCAAGTTAATGGACATACTAGCATTTGGCTAGAACCCTCCTCGAAGCTCCTTAGCCCCTCCTTTAAAGGCATTTAAAAGGGCTATATGGGTACCCCTGCTCCCAACCACTCCCTCCCACCCACTAGCCAGCATGGTCCTACATTTAGGATTCACACCTTTTGCCGCTTTTGGGATCCCCATCAAAGCCCTTTACTTCGATGCGCACTTGGGGTTATAGCTGGGATATCACCATGAATAGTAAATAACCCTATAATATAGATAGGAGCCCCTAACTACGGCTAGTAACCAGCTACGAAGTGGGGATGCTCATCCAAGGAAACCCTGATGCGATGTCATAGTTATCACCATTATTGCATCCCAGTTGCATGCGCAAGAACCAGCACGATCAATCCTCCAATCCATCGCCGACGCATGACGCAGAGGGTTCAGGAAAGCCCTGCTTCAATCAGCAGGAGTTGCTGCATGAGAGGCCCCAGTAAAGGGACAGGACTGATAGAACCAAGCAACCCAACCATACTAAGGATGTTAAATAATATCCATAATATATCCTTGGCCCAATGAAGACCCCTTATGCCAGTGCAACCAAAATTTTGGATGGAACTCGTGAAACATCCAGGAAACAACGAGCCCACATAGGTAGTAATCAGTCCAACCGGTAACACAATTTCACCAGGCTGATGAGATTTACGTCGTAAATTTCATCAGCCTGGTGAAATTGTGTTACCGGCTGTAGAAGTCACAACGCCCCTGCAAACATACATTTATCGAGCCATCTGATCACCCGGTCATCTCTTGGTGATGTCTGTGTTTGCCTTGAAAGTTTAGAGTGGTCTCGAGCCGTCCTGCCATCCAACAACGATTCCAATCCGTGTGCTGGGAACCCAAATGATTTTGCAGGTGTTGAACCCTGCAAATCTGGAGCACTTGGAGTTGGGACCAACAAACCCTCTTTTTATCTTGTGCCATAATCAATACCCAAAGAGTTGGAGCAAAGTTGAGCCAATGATACATCAGCCGAGACGTATTAAGATTTAAGAACAATGCTGATGTGGTTGCCAACTGTTCCCCTCGGCACAACCTTTCATGCTGCAACTGTTTGGAGTCGTGGAGTTGTAGCAAAATGGCAAAGTAAAGTTGATGTAGCCAGACTGGTGACATACATCACAGCAATATCAACCCCAAAAGTGCCTAAGGAGATGCACTTCATCAGGAAGCCGTCAAAGCCTTCACACCTCTGCCTTTCTATCTATCATCCTGAAAACCATGCTCTAACTTGATTGTTGACTGACCGAAAGTTGTAACAGTCAATCCCTATAAACACCATTAATCATAGATCACCATAATAAATCATAGGTTGTAATCGCTATAAACCACATTAATCATAGATAAATTCACCATCCCCAACCAGCTTCACAGATCCCACCACCCACAAATCCTGGCACCTCGCAGAGCTGCGCAGCGAAGCTTCCGTCGCCAAAGAGCGGGGTCCAGTAGGCGTCGAAGCCGCGCTTCGCCTCGGCTAAGGCGGCATGGCTTCACCAAGGGTAGGGAGGTGGTTGGCACTTGGATGGGCATCCCTGGTGAATTACAGGGAAGTCATCATGGTTATAGGGAAAATTAGATACCTGATGGGCTAGGGTTTGTTGGATGGTGGTTAATGGTGGTTAATTGTGGTCAATCCATGGCTAAATGATGGAACTGACCATGATTACAGGGGTTTTTAAGATACCTTATAGGATTTATAACCCTGGTTGTAGCCCCGCCTGCACATCCAAACATGTAGTGGTTCAGTTCAGGGTGGTTGATTTCGGATTCAATGTTGGGACCAAGAATTTGGGTGATCAACAATGATACAAAGAAGCGAAACAGTAGGGGGTACTAGACGAATCTCCAACAACAGGGGGATAGTGTAAGCACTGTGAATGCTGGAGTGAATGGCCATGATCGGTAGTTCAATTTGACCCAAACGTCAAAAGCAGGGGATACATGCAATCCAAAATTTGCAGACCCCACTGTTGTGAAGTCATAATTGTGTTCTTTGGTTTTTTTTGTGGAAATATTGACCAGGATACAAACAGCTTTTAACTGATAGAAGCGCGCTTTCAACAGCAAAATCTCCGTGGCTTTTCAAGCCAGCCTGTACCATGTTGACTAAGTGCTAAACCAAACTTTACATGATGATTGAGCCATCCCTTTGAAAAACTCTAATTACCTGTGAACTTGCGCATGACAAATAGAATTCCTACCTACACTGATCAAACATGATCGAAGAGCATGGAGACTTCTATCCGGACTTTCTCAATGTCAAGCTACGTCCCCATAGTTGTCTAGTTAATATCATGGCGAATTGCTTAGTTGAGCGATGATGAGCTATCACTCCCCACTGCCGGCCTTTCTTAAGGGTCGATGAGCCTTGAGGGTTCGGTTGCCCCTTATTAGGAACAGAGCTGTGGTCGCCCCGGAGAGTCAGCCTTGAGACGCCCCACGTTGCGCACTCCCAGCACCATGGCCCCCCAACCTGGCAGCATGCCACACCATGAACAAGCAAAGGCTGATAACAGTGGGGAATCAAAGGTTACTAATTGGGTCAAGGGGACTCAACGATCCTTGACGCATGAACCATTGATTCTCCACTGTGATCAGATATCATTCTGATAACATCCCATTGGTCAAGGATGAACCATTGATTCTCCACTGTTATCAGATATCATTCTGATAACATCCCATTGGTCAAGGGTTCTCAGAATGAACAATGAAGAGGCCATTCTTTATTGGAACATGTTCATTGTTATGCACCATCCACTGAGAATCAAATAACAATGGAGAATCAATGCTTACTAATGGTCAATATCACCCATGGCTGAACCATTAGTAACAGGCAATAATGTAGTAATACAAGGTTTGCTGTGGTTTACTGCATGCATTCGTTCCATCATTGCTGCTGTGAAGATTGAAACCTATCAACCAGTGGAGTAAGTATCCCAACACTAAGCTTGTTGGCGGCTTCACGTCTTCCGAATCTTTTATCACATAGTCAAATGGGGAAACTATCCAACATGGGACACGAAATAAGAACCGTCAACCCACAATCACATGGTTTGGTGATGCTCTCAAGAGCCAAATCCCTGGGCCAAACAAGCATCAAACTCATTGTCAAGTGCTGGCATCTCCCCAATAATTGGTGCTTTTTGGGTGAAACCTGAAGCGCGGGAGTCCCAGTTTCAGGGAATCTGCTAGGGAAACTGTTTATGTTCAACACCTGAGAAGGGGGTGGCCATGTGACTGGGAATGCTCAGGATATCAACGGCCACAAGGGTAAACACCTGTTCAACCTCATCCAGTTGTTGTCTCAAAACATGTGCCATATCTACCTGTATTGTCACATGTCCCTGCACAGGCTCTGCATTCAAACACGCATCCCCTGCACATTTGAATATCAATGATACCAAACGCTGGCATGATGCTGACAATTATGCTGATAATATGTGCATAATGTCGTGTATATAGTAAATGAATGAATTTGCCAACACAAATGGCAGATTGATTCTTATGGATCTCTGGTTTAATGTTGCATCAAGGGACCAAGGGATGAAACAATGGCACAGTCATGCAGATGTCATCATGTAAGCCACGCCAGTGTTGCGATGTTGTCCCAAGACCTCGGGGTCATGCCGTGCCCAGTGCGGCTGGTGCTGGACCCGTGCAATTGGGTAGGTTGATAATCTAGCAACATGCATGCATAAATGTGAATACATATATTGGGTATTTATGTGTATACAGAAGTGTGGGTGTCTATGCACATACATATAAACACATACATATCTAAGTATGTATCATATTTGGGTAAATGAAATTTCTGAACACGGAGAAAGATATAGTATATAAGTTTATTTGAAGAGCAAAGGGACAGAAGTGATAAACCTACATATGTTAAAATATTCAACTGTCATATTGTCACTGTGAGTTTTGGTATGGAGGAAAACTGGATCACCAATACCTTGCATAATCCTACAACAATGTATGAACATAGAAACCTACAAACATGGATCACTCATAAACGCCACATCATCATCGCACTTTTGAGTATGTCTCAGAATTTCAAATCCGTCAAATACAGTAACATGCTGCCAACTTCTGGTACGGCTGGGTTCGTGCAATTTGATCACATTGATACATTGTGGTCATTTCTCTTCACCCTATGCCTGGTCCATTTCTTTGTAAACCAATGCATGAATCTAACCGGCCCCAGCCGCACTATGCTATTCTTCACAGCTATGCTATCTATGCTGTTGCTAAATTACCCCTGGGGCAAACTCGAGTCAGACCCTGATAGTGATACGAACTGGGCCAAGGACATGCTGCGAAGGCAACATGGACGAACCTTCATGATAGAGCTGGATGTTCCTAGCTGCTCTGAGACATAACGTCCTTGGTTCTTCTTTGTCAAGTGAGGTCGCTAAATCCAAACATATAGATATCCGGATATGGATGCATACAACCGTTCCACAGCAACATCAACCACGTAGGCATTATACATAGAACTGTCCTTTAAATAAATATATATATATACATATATAATATATAAATATACTGTTCTTTAAGTAAATATCAACGATTTCCCAAACTGCCTCAATTATCATTTCGACTCCCAGCTCCTAACAAATCACAGCTGTGCCACTGAGGGTGTCATGGCAACCCATGGCCTACAGCCGTGCACTGGGCAGCTGACCGACATCACCTGATGGAAGTTCTCCATCTGGGTGGACAGAACCTGGCGCCACCGGGGCGCTTCAACGGTGAGCCATGCTTCGTTGCCACGTGTTTGTGGATTGTCCAATGGATCACTACATCCAAGTTGAATCTAATCCGCTCAGATGTGTGGATTATTGTTTAGGCCATCTTGAACTAATCCATGGATCATCAATGGTGGTTCTAGATGTTGTGAATCGATGGATTAGCCAATCTCTTCTGAACAAATCTGTGGATCATCAATGGTGGATTAGCTAATGACGTTTAGATGTTGTGGATTGTCAACACAGATGTGTGGATTCTCAATCTAAACCGTGGATGTTGTAAACAAATCCATGGCTTAGCCATCTCGCTTGGATTCATCAACGATTGCCCTGCCTCCCAGCCCTCGGGAACTTCCACCACGTGGTTCCACCTCGTGTCGATGTCGTGGGGTGCCCCCAGCAACCAGGTAGGTGCAACTCATGGGTTTCTGGTTGGCTAAATGTTGGTGAATGGTGGGTCAGAGGTTATTTGGTGGTTCTTAGTGAGCCAGCAATCTACAACCAACAGTTTCGATAGCATCAACCACCAGCCACTAACCAACCAGTTCCCAACCATCAAACCAACCATAAACCGAGCTATTAGCCAAACATTATCCAACCAATAATCAACCATAAACCTAGTAGCCATCAACCATGATTAAACATGGTTACCATTAATTAATTAAACATTGGCCAACCATTGAACCAACCCTTAACCCAACCCTTCACCGACCTTTACCGCCCCTCCTGTGCCCTTCGTGTCGCGAATCTGCACCCTGGGCCCTGGCAACTCATGACCCAAGGACATGGCGTCGGGCTCCTGCAAGCATGAAGGCCACCATAAGATCCCCCGGAACCACCATGGGGTGGGTACTAACCAATGGTCAATGATACTTATGGTGAATGATTAATGATTAATGATACTAACCAATGGTTAATGATAATCATGGTCAATGATGCTAATGGTGGATACTAACCAGTGATAATGGTTGGATCTTGATCATGGCGGCTAATGATACGACTGATTAACCATTATGGTGGTTAAAATTTATGATTAGTATCTACTCCATGAGCAATTGTGGTGGATACTAATCAATGATAATGGTTAATGATATGGGTTAATGATGTTGGTTAATGATAATGGTTGGTTTGTATAAGGTCATGCCAATAGTTCATGATACGGGGTACTATCCAACAATAGAGGCTTACTCATGGCTGATTAAAGGTTGACAACTGATGGAAGATGGGCAAATCGACCTTCGAAATTCCTTGGTTGAACCACTAAGCATACCAATTTCGCAGGGATTTTCCCACCATTTCTGGGAATGAACCATTAATGATGGTTAAACGATGGCTATCATAATTGGTTGATTTATGATTCCCAGAAATTCAACATTGATTTATGATTTAAAAGCCACTAATGCTTGATTATGATTGGATCCTGGTTGATATCATAATGGCTGGGCTCAGATCCGCCCAGATCACTTTGTCTGCAGAGCACCGTTCAGTCCTTCAGGGGCAACACCGTATAGGCACGATCTCCCTCAGACGGCGCATGGGGAGCCAAGCAGAACATCTTACAGTTGGATCTGCCATCAACCTGCCTGGGTTAACCATGAACATGTGACTTGGTAAATCCTTAAGGATGTCATGTTGACCATAATTCCAAGAGTTCACCATGTCCATCCTTCCTCCCTACAC
>VSDK01023414.1:111283-137863 GCA_009767595.1 Symbiodinium kawagutii
CCTACACGTCCTCTTACTCATGTCGACTGTAAAATCTTGCCTTGCAGTTCAACATGGTTTGGTCAATGTAGAAGAGTTGTGCTCTTGTCTCTATATGCCGCAAATGATGTTCTGAAAATCACTTCCTGAACATTCAAGAAGTCACCATACAGTGTCCTAAACGTTCAGGATTCTTTTCGTGCACATCCCAAGCGTTTCGGAAATATGTTCCTGTAGGTGCCAGGATGTAGGATCAACTTGGATCAACTACATCCCGGCACCTTCGCATCATGATACGAATCCACTCCATCAGTTCCAGCAATGGCTGGGATGAATCCGTTCATGTTCAGCCAAACAAGAAATATGTTGTCGAAGCTTTGAAACCTATGTTTCCCTTCTTGTAAAGCGAAGGTTTTCCCCATGTTTTCTCCGATAAAGGGATGGTTTTCGCCGGCAAAACGATGGCTTTCCCCGGCCATGCCAAGCCCTTGCGTAGCTCGCAGACTCCACTGGGGCGTCCCGACCACCGCGACGATGTAGTTGCTGGGCACTGGGCCTTGCACGCTTAGGGATGACGGTTGCTGACCCTCAAGGGACTGGGAACGAACCAGGAAGTGATGGTTGATGATGGTTGATGATGGTTAACGATGGTTGATGATAGTTAATAGTATAGTTACTGATAGTCAATGACAGTGAATGATGGTTAAGGATGATTGATGATGGTTGGGTTAATGATGCTTCATGGCATGTATAAACCGACAGAGATCAGTCATGCTTTGGCATTTGTGTTTTGCAGCTTGGCACTTATGACCCAGCTACCCTGGGAAGTACAAGCAGTCGGATGGTTGTCATCCTGCGGCAAGCTGATTACTAATGGTGCATGCTGGTGTTGTTGATGATTCCTCATGGCGGGTTCACACTCAGTTGCAATGACGTCATGTAGTGACTGATGCACCTGACTCAAAGCACATGTCGTATCATTAAGATGTTGATGATTCACTGATGGTGAAGATGCATTACGGCCTAATGGCTGCCATCCATCAGTTGCTTGATGATGCGTGGGTGCTTTGCAACAAAAGCCTTGGGTGGTGGTGGTGACCAGTTCGAGCTAGTGAATTGTTGAATAAGCCATGACTGATCAATGGTTGACCGGTTCACCACGAATTCATCGCTGAGTTCATCGCTTAAGTACCACGAATTGTTGACTGAAATCAATTAGCACTTAAGGATCAATAGTTAACTGATCTAGCATCATCTATCCACTAAACAGTAGCTAGTCAACACTAGTTCATCAGGGATGAGCTGAGTTCAACCCATGTAGCTTCAGCCACAACTCGTTGATGGACCAGCTATGGCCAGCTTTGTCATTCGGCAGGACCTGATTGGTTGAACAGCTCCCAGGCACAACAAATAATGTTCTCAAGCAGTTTTGGTTGATAAGAACCTGTTGCAACGCGTCTGAATCACTGCTACTGCTGGTCGACTCAGGGCAATGTTGGATGAACACAGTCAGAAACAGCACAACAACACATCAAGATGTGGCTGATACTAGTGAAGAAAAACAACCAACAACAAGACCAACCAACCATTCACCAACCAACCATTCACCAACCAACCATTCACCACCACCAACCCACCACTTACCACCACCAACCAACACCCTGCTCACCACCAACCCAACCCACCCCACCCCACCCCAACCCCCACCAGCACACTGCCATCAACCCCAACTCACGGACCTTGTGGTAAGGGGCTTCGCGTCATTGTGGCCTGGTGGCAAGATGATCATCATGCACTTCTGCTGTTAGCAGTGATCACTAGTAGTTGTTAATTATATCGAACAATGAGATTCAATAGTTGTTTATATCACTGTGAGCTGCTAATAATAACTAACTAATAGTAACAACTATAGTTGTTATTCCTAATAGTGATTGTTAATTAGTGCTTCTTCTCACTAACCATGGCAGTTGCTAATGATCGCTAGGATCATGATTGCTGACCACAATCATGATTGTTGCTGCAATGATAACCATGACCAACATTGTTGGGGTTGGTAATGATCATTGTGGTTGCTCAACAATACCAATCATGGCATTTATTTAACGACCACCTCGTGCCAGATTAGCGTACAAAGTGTACTCACAAACTTTTCAATCCAATGGTTGTGGTGCTGCCACGAATGGTAGTTATCATGGTTAATGGTGGTCAATAATCGTGAATTGAATTCACAGCGGTTTACCAATACTTCACACTCATAGTATTGGTTTAGCGATGTTTAGTCATCATGACCAATTTTGATGAATAGCCAACTGTTCACCAATACTGACAATGTTAATCAACAATGATTGATAGGCAACCAATGACCCATGAATGATCCATGAATGATTCAACTACAACTAAATTGGTACCAACTTACACTGATGGTTCATAACTTAGTACTAACAGCCATCAATGGTTGTGGGTTGATATGGATAGATCTATTTTGGTAGTGGTCAGACCAAGTCAATAATTAACCAGATAACTAAATGGTTGACCATCTGGCAATCAACGTATCAAAACCAAATGTTAATCTTCAACTGTTATCAACTACGTTATCAACGACTGAATAATTGATGCTTGATAATGGTAGATCCATATCAATCTACGTGCAAAGGCCAAAGAATCCTGAAACCATCACAGTTTCTTGGGAATATATCCTCCTGCAGTCTGATATCATCATCAGCAACAAGCATCATTATCCAGTAACTATACACCCTATTCTTGGTTCTAATCCCCTATAGTCAATCGCTAGTGAAGCACCGAGTCATCATCATCCAGATTCTAATATCATCCAGATCATCACCATTGACCTCATGATCATTCCGATGATCCGTTGTTACTAGGAATCGCATGATCACCACAGCGCTTGCAGTGGCAGCTACCAACTATGGCGGCTTGCGCGATCACCAACTATGGAGAGAACTGTCATCCAACAGTAGACGCACTACTAAAAACGCCAGCTCCTTGATGATTGTTGGTAACCATAAATAATTTAACAACCATGGATGATAAAACATAGTGCAACCCTCGATCAACCAGCTGGTTGTTGCTGTATCTATGGACAACCATGGTTTATCACCGTGGTTAATCACACCATGATAAACAGCTGGTTGATACGGTTGAGGATGATTGATAGCCGATCATGGCTGGTGCGCACCGCTGGGACACAGCTGGGCTCGATCTGGCAGCCTCTTCCACGGTTTCCCTGGGAGACGGGTACCTTGCACCGAAGTCCAGAGGCGGCGCAACCAGAACTTCGGGTGAAGTGCTATCCATGGGGGGGTGCATAATAAGGGACCCTCAAAATGGTTGGTTTATTACTGTAAATGGTCAATTAAGGATGATTTGGAGCATCTCCCTATTCTGAGAAACGCCCATATGTGGAGTGCTTTCCTTAAAATGGATGGCTCACCTCCAAAAAAGGCTCAGCTAAGGTGCCAAGACCAAATCCAAGCGTTGGTTCAACGTTCAGATTCCAACATTGCACCACACTTCCCTGCCAGGGCGCCAACCTCTGTCAACACGTGAATCCATCTGCAGTTTATCAAGGATCACAGAGGCATGAACAACACATTCCCTTCTAACAACTCGGACTCCCAGTCAGTGTCTTCAAAGATAAACGTCAAACATATCCTCTTCTTCTTACAATTCTTTTTGGTCGTTTCAACCCCCATTGAAAACATTTGTCAACCACCCCGCCACTTGTTACTAGGAAAAATAAACACATTCAATCAGCCAGAATTTCCCAAAAAACCAGCCAGAATTTCTCCAAACTCATGGAAGATCACACGACCAACCTGGGGGTACGCATTGCAGCTTCGCCCAAGCAACCAACAACACGAAACAACCGCCACCGATACCTCCAATGTGGCCCAGTGACAGTGTGGGCTTGTGCCCTGAAGATACGGGGCCGGTGGCCTGCCGGGGTGTCTGGAGGGCCAGCGCTGTTGATTAGCTGTGCTTCATGGTGGTTGACGAGGTTTGATGAGGAATTCATTGCCAGCATATTTCCCTTGGAATGGTTCATATTTCCTTAGGTTTGATAAGGAATTCATGTTGACTGACTGGTTGACAATGATCGGGAATGCTTACCAGTTGACGAGAGTTGACAAGGGGGAATGCTTGCAACAAATGCTTACAGAAATGTAACATGGATTGACCATCCAAAACCAGGGTCAATGTCACGTAGTTTCCACATATGGCTGTTTCTCAAAATAGGGGTACCCCCAAATCATCCATTATTAGTCATTTATAGTAATAAACCAACCATTTTTTGGGTCCCGTATTTTGAGAAACCACCATATCTACCACTGAAATCAGCCTCTAACGGAGCACCAACAACAAACTATGGTTTCAGGGCACGACTTCACCCATGGATGGCCACGTTGTGGGTAAGGAGAAGTGCCCACGACGCACCTTCCGAGTGTTGGTGCAGCGGAAAATCTCTGCGAGACAACGCTGGTGGCCCGTGACCCCGGTGTCAAGCATAAAATGTTCATCAAATTTGCCATCAATCAAATCTTGTTCATCAAATTTGCCATCAATCAAATTGTGTTCCTCAAATTTGCAATCAATCAAATATTGTTTATGGTTTCTCAAGCCATATGGAACCCCAAAAAATGGTTGCTTACTTACAATGATTTGGGGGTACCCCTATTTTGAAAGACACCCTGATAAGAATTGATCATGAACCATGCATCATTCACCAGCATCAAGCATCATTCACCAAGCGTCATTAACCACTGGCCATGATTTGAGCCATGATCAACCCACTGTTCAGCATCATCCCACCATCACTTGGAACCGGGTCCACGGTGACCAGAGTTCCTTGCTGATCCGTTCGTCAGGCCACCTCAATCCTTGCGCGCTCCACGTTGAGATGTTGCCAAGCCTGTTGAACCGCAGGGCTGGTGAATGACAGAAATTTATGAAACGTGTGAACAGCAGCTGGGTGAACCTCGGTTGAAACTTGTGTTGATCACTAACCAACATCTAAACGAACATTGGTCATGGATATTGGCAATTGATCAGCATTGGTTCAGTTGAAAGGATTGTTCACCAACATTGTTGGTCATGTTGACCAAATGAGAAATTTGTTTCATCAGCAACGTTTGGACGCACGACTACATAGGGATATATCAAAACATCACATGAATATACCCATCAACCACAAAAGTACTTAGCCACAATTGTTCATGTTGAAACCGCAAACACCCATGACCAGGGATGGCCACCAAGGACGCACACTTTCTGCAATGGTTTGCCGCGTTTGCGTTTCGGATGGTGTGATTTGATAATGTTTCATTGGACGAATACTGTTTTGAAAGGTTTTTTTGGAAAAAAATTGATTTGACAATATTTCATTCAACAATTCACATGGTTATTGTTTTCACTGCTTCATATCGAAAAACAGACATGACCACACCTCCTCCAGTGGATTTTTTAAAGGTGGTGAACAAATATGTTCATGTTTCATGGGCAATATGCAATAAAACATGCGAATATATCAATCTTCATGCGAAACGTGCGTATATACAACTTCAAAATTGCCCAACAAATGTTGAACATAGAAATGCATAAATAAAATTTCTTCATATATCATATATCATCAAAAAATTTGAAGGTGCGTGCACAAAAACTAAAACATGCACATGTTTCTGGCAAACTGTCATTGGCCTGACTTCGGTGACACCCGCGAACGGCAACGCAGCGGTTGCCCCGGAACCCACCAAAGGAAATGAAGGGATGCAAGCGGCATATCACCATGGTTTTGTGGTCAGCGGATCAGCCACCAGAAACAAGACATTCCAGCGGCAGTTTAAACCGCAATCAAAATTCCACCCTGTGCAATGTAGATGATGTAATGTTCGGTACCGCTTGGACTTGGTGATATTGCAGCCAACCAATTTAATTTGAAATCTTGGAGGTTCAAATTTAGCCTTAGCCACCTTGACCTGATGCTTTGGGAACCGCCACTTGAAAGTGATCATTGAAAACGGGCATTGACTTTGAAACGTGGCGTCGTGGTTTCGAAATTGCAAGCAAACATTTTTAGAAAATCATTCCAAAACAGCGAGACGTGGGTGATTGGAAACCCAAAATCTATTTTGTGCAAGGGGTTGTTGGTCGCTACTGGGCCACCGGCTGCAACAACATCCATTTTTTCATGAACCAAAAAAAACATCCACGCATCTCACTTGGGAAACGGGGCGGGCTGACAGGTGCACGGGCCAAGTGTCCCATAAATGTGTCAGCCCTGGAGCCTCCTCCAGCCGTTGTCGTTCACGTGCCAAGGCCTACAAGGAGCGCCCGCAAACCGTCCCAAGCGCCACCTTGGGGGCGCCCGGGCTTTGGCGAAGTGATCATGACGTGAAGCGCCGGTTGCTATGGAAAACCCTGGTAACAGCTGCCTCAAAAGCTGTCAGCTGCGCGGACCCCTTGCAACCTTGCAGCTCAAGCAGCCGCGAGAAAATCCTATGCATGGAAACTTCTATTCCTGGAACTTTATCCTGACCAATTTACTCGCAAATCCAAGGGTCGTGTTGGGCGCCGCCATGTCTCTGAAATCTACCGATGGGTGGTCACCGCCAGCAATGCCTGAAAATACAACGCTGAACCAAAATTGGACGATTCTGGCTGACGGTTTCCAATGTTGGTGTTTCTCAACAAAGAAACCCCCAAAGCCATTTTTAACATCCATTGAAAATAACATACCATTCAAGTTTGGGGGTGTGTCTATTTTGAAAAACCATCATGTCAACCAACCCACCAACCAGATTTAATTTACAGCGCGCGCACGCCAGTCTTGCGGGCATATTTCTGCCAGATCAGCGCTTGGCGCTCCACCGTGCCATGTTCTGCTTCAGGCAGTGCGGCTCCCATGGCCACATGATCGGTCCAGCTTCCACCGGAGGCGAAGAAGCATCCAAGCCGTCCCAGTCCTTGTGCGCATATGAACTACAGTCATATGTATACTAAATGGTAGTTAAATGGTACAATGTAAACAAATAGCCGGGGTAGTTAGCCTATAAGTATTTTTAAATATGTAAAAATATGTGTTTCTAAATATGTATAAACAAAATGGAATGATAAATATGTATAAGCAAAATGGTAGGTACCACAATTCCAAATTGTACTTGGCGAACGTTTGCGGGGCGCCCACTCTTTGATATGCAAGTAAATGTCTATGTAAACATGTAGACTGGTATATACATATTTATCTATATATTTGCTAACCCCCCCCCCAAGACCTACATTTTTTACAATTTTATTGGTATTTACAGTGTTTTTGGCTATTTTCCTCCTAATTTTAAACCCTTATATTTCTTCTTATTTTTAGTCCCCGTCGAAGTGGAAAGAATTTGCAATTAATTGCAATTAATTGCAAAATCTTTCGGATTGAAGATTGAAGATTGAAGATTCTCAGAAAAACTTCTTCAATCCAGGTCCCAGGCCTGGATTGAAGATTGAAGATTGAAGATTCTCACAAAAACTTCTTCAATCCAGGTCCCAGGCCTGGATTGTTTTCTGACCATCTTCAATCTTCAATCCAGGCTTGGATCTAAGAAGTTTTTCTGAGAATCTTCAATCTTCAATCTTCAATCCAGGCTTGGATCCAAGAAGTTTTTCTGAGAATCTTCAATCTTCAATCTTCAATCCAGACTTGGATCCAAGAAGTTTTTCTGACAATCTTCAATCTTCAATCTTCAATCCAGACTTGGATCCAAGAAGTTTTTCTGACAATCTTCAATCTTCAATCTTCAATCCAGGCTTGGATCCAAGAAGTTTTTCTGACAATCTTCAATCTTCAATCTTCAATCCAGGATTGGATCTAAGAAGCTTTTCTGAGAATCTTCAATCTTCAATCTTCAATCCAGACTTGGATCCAAGAAGTTTTTCTGACAATCTTCAATCTTCAATCTTCAATCCAGACTTGGATCCAAGAAGTTTTTCTGACAATCTTCAATCTTCAATCTTCAATCCAGGTCATAATTCTTGACTAAAAATCCTTGGAAACAGGAGTGGACTCACACACACACACACGTAAGAAACAGCAACCACGACAATTGCTGGAACGACACCACTCATCATCATCATCATCATCATCATCATCATCATCATGATGAACAAGAAGCGGGCAGAGAAACACACCTGTTTGATTGTGAGCATCTCTGGAAACCCTCAGATGTAAATTGTCTTTAATTTAGGTAGTAAAATTTAAAATGTTTGGAATCAGCTGGCCCAAACCGCAAAGAAATCAGCATCTTCGGTACTATCCTTTCTGAGCATAAATTTGCCAGCAACAATGAGACCTTGACCGTTGTTGCAATAGCAGCAGCAGCAGCCGTGCCAGCAAAGGCAGCCCCAACAAAATTTTATATAGGTAGTATACAAGTAGTATTTAGGTATATATGTAGTCTGCAGGCATGCAGGTAGCAAAGAAAATTTCTAATAGACAATATTTAGGTCGTTGCTAAGCAGCATATAGGTAGTATATCAATATTATATCGGTAATTTCTTGGTATTATATAATTATTATTAGGCACTAGTGTGTAAGCAGTTGAGAGGTAGTATAAAGGTATTATATAGGCGCTTTCTAGAAAGTATTGAGGTAGTGTATGGGCAATATATATAGGTAGCATATGGAAGTATATAAGTAGCATTCAGGCAGTCAAGAAGTAGTCTATAGGAAAGATATAGGTACTATGTGGGTATATAGGTCGTTGTTAGGTGCATAGGTACTACATAGGTGTTATTTAGGTAGCATATAAACTAAGGGAATAAAATTTCAAGCAAAGAGTTATACGGTAGAATTTTTAACGTCATAATAAACAGGGTGGGATGATTTTAACTAAGGAATAACTAGTAAGTTAAGTATTAAGATGTTTTTTACCTGTCCACTGCTTGTAACTAACTCTCTATTGCCGAGTAATATTTATATACTACTAATAAAATACCTATATACTATGTCTGTACTATCTTTATTATTGCTTAACTACAACCCATATGTTATTTATGAGCACTGTTCTATGTTACCTATATACCTATAAATTACCTAAATAGTACATGTATAATTCCTATGTCCTACCTAAACACTATATTTTTCTTATTTTTGTATTGCATGTTTTCTACCTATGCACTACCTGTATATTGCTCGAAGACTATTTAAATGGTATCTATATAATATCTGTATAGTACCTACATGCTACCACTATAATATATCTATACTGCTTAAATACTATTTTATAGTACTTGTGAAATATTTATGTGTAACCTATGGGGTACCTATATATTAGCTATATCTTATCTATGAACTATTTATATACTACCTGCATATTGCTTACAGACTACCCATTTGCTGCCTCTATATACTACCTCTATGTTATTTACAAGTATTTGTATATTACCCCGTATTGAAAAAGGCCGGTCTTGAGGGTTCAAGATTCTGAGGAAAATTCTAAATCTAGGCCCTTACTGGTACCCAGAACCCCAAGATCTAAGGGCTTGGGTTCAAGAATTTTTCCCCAGAATCTTGAATCTTGAATCCCTAGAAATTTGAAAAGGTTGTAAATTTTCCTGAAGCCACCTAAAAAAGGTAGGTCTTGGGGGGGGGGGGTAGCATATATTTATATCTATATTCAAATCTATTTGTATAAATATATATACATGTATAAAAATCCGAATTACACCTAAAAAGTTTTTATTTATAAATATATGCACCTATACATAGAATATGAAAACAACATGAAACATATATATGTATGCGCAAACTTAAGCACATTTAGAAGTACTACGGAAATTCAAATCAATATCCTTCAATATGCTTTTTTGCTTTGATGTAGATATACATGCTATTCACATATGCTCTATATATTTATATTTGTAAACAACCTATTGACACACGTAATACATACAGGAATACACAAACAATGCAAACAAATAAATTTACATATGCTTATGTAAACCTAAAAACATTAAACAGAAAAATACATGCACGTAAACAACTGTTGACATATCTTTTTACTTATCTAGATGTAAATGTAGATATTGACATTTGAATGTACATTTACGAATGCGTATTACATGTTCCATGCTACACATTTCATTTACCACATTACATATATACATGTACAAATGCAGATACAAATACGTATACATATATACATATGCAAATGCACGTGCATTTCCATATGCATATGCAAATACATATTGATATATAATTAAACACGTGAAAAATGAGTTTGAATACATGTACATATTTCACAATATATGTATACACATTATATTCATATAACATAGTATATATAATAATTTCGCTACCGCAAGCTAGCAGTACACGGGCACATGTTACCATGCTCGCTCGTGAATCGCCGCACCAAGACTTATCATTGCCAGTGCTTGACGCACCGCTCAGGGTCAAGGACCCCTGGTGCCCAGTTTTACAATCCTGGTTGCTGGCTGTAACCGTGCTCAATAATGGCTAGGCAGGATTAATAAACCCCTGGTTGATTAACTAGGGGGGTTCCCATTTTAATGGAAAACCAAGGCTTTTAGGGGATACCGGGATACCCCCTACTAATCAACCAGGGGTTTATTAATCCTGGGTAGCCATTAATGGTCAAGGAATAGGATTTTCCATGGTTAATTGCGGTACTAGTTGATCATAGGGGATGATAAAAATGGTTAGTGCTGGTAAAACTCATGGTCAACTAGTGGTTGACAATGGTGAATAACGGTTAATAATTGTTGTAATGGCTAGTAATGATTATGCGGTGATTAGGTGATCGGTTGTTCTAGACGCCTATGAAGAATATGCTTGTCAACCAACTAAACAACCAACCAACCATCGGTTTAGTTACCGCGATATCAGATATTCTGACATTAACCAACAAATGTGCATCCACACCTGGAAAAATATCTTTAAACACACATACAAATAAATGACAGGGTAGCCCCAAATCATCCTTTCTTAAGCCTTTGCCGCAATAAACCAACCATTTCGGGGGGTCCCTATTTTGAGAAACCACTGTGTATGTACCCCAAAACGCATTGTCAGGAATGTACAGCTATACTACTGTGCGGATGTGTGACCGCGAGCAGGTGTGTCCATTTCTGGGGGCGGGTGACTGGCTACATGGATGCACCTGAAAACTTTCTTGGAGCGCTGGGTTTTCTTCAAGTTTTGGTACTCATTGTGGGGAAACCGGGAAACCATGGGATTTTCTGTGATTGAGTATGGTTAATAATGGTTGACTATGGTTAATAATAGAGGACGGTTTGAGGGAGTTGGTTGTCAGGATTCCCCAGTTCGGTTGGTGAGTTGGGTTGAGTTGTTGATTCACTACCAGTTGAGTACGGGATGTGTTGGCATGTTTTGTTCCAAGGGATCCACAGGCAACCAGCGAGTTTGGACAGCCCACCGTCAACCTGAGGATGCGAACATGGCCCAGTTGACGAAGTCATTTAGTCAATTTGGATGGAATATGTTGAGGTTGTATGATTCTGGTTGGAAAGCCATTCAAGCCAAACCACAATCGCATCACATTCAATATTGGACGAGCTGCATCCCCATACGTGTTGGACCTATGTTTGATAGGTTGGTTCACAGCCATTTTCAAGCTTGTGGTATGGGGACGTTGGCCTCGGCCAAGGATCTGGCTAAAATGCCAGTTGCTACGGCAGCGTAGCTCATTGAAGTGCTGTAGTTTCCGTTCGCTGCTGCTACAGACATTCCCAAAAGAGGTCAAAAAGAGGTTTTTCAAAATAGGGAACCCTAAAGTTATACATCGTTTATTGCTGTATCAATCATCACTATAAAGGATGATTTGGAGGTATCTTATGAATGGAGAAACCACAATTTTAAGCGTCAAGCATGCGGAATCAATACACCCATGAAGTCTGAGAATTCTGACAAGTAACATTGTCGCAGTCACTTGATTGAGAACAGCCTATGGGTCTACGGTGATCGATATCTGACAAACAATATGCAGTGCTATTCAAATGTTCATTCCGAAGTGTCTGGTGGTTGATTCATTATCAATATTTCTAACTGTGAGTGATCCATTATGTGACTATCTTGCTGGCTATTATACTAACATGTAATACTACTGTAAGGAGCAAATCATGTCATTATCAATGAGAAATCTGCCCACAGTAATTGATTACGATGATCAGCACAAGGATGGCTCTTACAATCATGGCCATCAATTTATCAATCAAGTAACTTAATCTACCATTTGGTTCGAAGCCTCCTGGAAGCTCCAAATCGCTCCCCCTTCAAAGAGATATAGGGATACCCCTGGCTGTGAATCGCTCCCTCTATCTCCCTCCCAACCACCAGCTAGAAAACCAGTGTTGATTTTGAGCCATAGTCAATCAACACACAATGGCTTCAAACTGTCCAGTCACAACCCAGTCATGGCGAGGCTCAACAACATGAGGGCAAAAGTGTCCATGATGCTTTCCACATCCCCAAATTGCTACCACCTGTCTATGATTATAGCTTGGGATATAGGTTGGTTGTGATCCCAATCAACCAGGGGATGCCCCAAAAATTGCTATCAAGCATGATCCAAAGCATACATTTCAGCGATCCCCCTGGTTGTTAGCTTGGTAATCCACCTGTCTATGGGTTTATGTGCCCTGGGCACTCATCCGGCTGTGCTAACACTGCTTGGGGGGCACCGCTGTGAAGGAAAACCGAAGGGGCAACTTGCGCGGGAACTGGCCGCAGGTTTTGTTCCGTTTTTCCATATAATTGGTTTGAATCCGCTACTGAAATTTCTCAATCATCATGAATGGCCAACGGGGTGGTGCCCAAAAATAGGGTACGCCAAAGTTATGGTTGGTTAATTACTATGAATAAGTGATGGTGGATGATTTCGGGGGTCCCCTATTTTGAGAAACCACCAATTTGTTCATACTAACCACCATCATCCATTATAGTTGACAACCACTATGAAGCTGACTGTGCCTGTTGAATGTGGTCAATCGGCCCTAGTCATAAGCATTAAGCTCGATAGAAGGCTTAGCCAGCAATGATAAGCTCGCCGGTTCGCATACTGCCCAACTGGCAAGCTGTTGCTGATTATAGCTAGCCATTGTTGAACCATCATGAATAATTTCTGACCATCATGACAACCCCGGGAAGCAAACCTTACACACAATTAGTATAATCCTGGAACCCACATGACCCTTGTTTTGGATGCTTAAGCGCGAAACGTGGGTCTTTTGAGCTCCAGGATTACAATGACTAAACATAAGATGCCCCTGAAAGTATGAAACTATATACCGTACCAATAAACCATCAACCGTGAAACTACCCCCATCACCAGGCATAATGTCACCAATTTTCTGGTAATCCTATCATTATGCACCATCAAGCATCATAAACCATGATTACCCATCATCACCCATCATTGACCAAACGGTGTGTTGCTTCTTATCCCTTACCAATCTTTAATGCTGTAGCTGAAAGTCGCCATCGTCAAGCTGTAAAACCTTCATCAATTAGATTGATCAATGATGAAACCTGGATTGACAATGGCGATTAACTCACCTGTAATTGACCTAACTTTTGGTCAACCTTAATTCATCAACGGTGGATTTTCCGCACCAGGTGACCAAAACGTACCACCACCCGCCGGCACAGCTTCAGCGGCGCGCCGTAGCTTCTTCTTGCAAACGCTGCTGTTCCCGGGCAGCCTGGCGGGGTTCAGTGAGGAGCGGAGGCCATGGTCAATAGCTTACTATGACTTAGTCTGACCATAAGAGATGTTAAGTAGTATGGCTTGGTGTGGCCTGTGGCTTTTCATTCCCTGCAAGGGTGCATGTATATCATATACATATGTATGATTATGTTTGTTCATTCATATTCTAGCATCTCGTATGTAAGTGTATAGATATATGCTGCACAAATATGATTGACCCAATAATTGATCGTGATTAAGAAGCATATGACATAGGGGTGCTGGGTACAACGAACACAACAGGCCTATATAATGAGTCATTGTTGCCACTGATCTATATCAAAATACTACAGTGAACCGTATGTCAGTGATTCTTGATGATGGTTGATAGGGCAAATGTGATTTGTTTCGCATGATATTGATTCATCGGTTTGAGATAGAGTGAACATCTTGGAAGCGAATGACCAAGGAAGGTAGTATATGATGGAGACAATGCCCAAAACCAACACAACCAGTTTCACGGGTTGGTACAATCCCTATGAAACGTGTTAGTCAAGCAACGAACTATTTGCTAATACTGGGGGCAATAAAACATGTGTCAAGTCACCAAACAGATCTCTAGAAGAGATACGTCATGCAACAGGCAGAACCCACGGGTTACGAGTGATTGTTGTGGTCAAAAATCCTTGGTGAATGGTGAATTCTACATGGCTCGAGTCATTGTCAAGCCACTATTGATCCACCATGTAACCAGAATTCACGGCCTCAGCTCATTAACAACGAAGCGGCAGAAACCGCATCATCAGCCTGCTTCATAAACAATGATTCAGCATTCTTAACTAGCTCATTCAGCATTATTGACTAGCTCCTTAACCATACTATTATTCACCATTGTTAACCACCTTACAGAGTGGTACCCCCCACATAGTGACCAGGGTACCAGGTATGGTAGATATAAGTAGCTTTTGGATGGTGGCAAATCTAAAACAACGAATCTAGCAAGGGGGTGTGGTTTCTCAAAATAGGGGTGACCTTCAATCATCCATTGCCAACCCAACTTAACTAACTGGAGGCGTACCACTCTGTAAGCACCTTATGAACCCAGTTCACCATCATAAATGGTGTAAGCTATATTATCTGTTTTGCAAACCACTATTATATACTATCAATATGAACCATGCCATTATTCATATATCGAACATTTCAGATCAACTATACCATAATTTCAATCCACTATTATACCATTCACCATGCAGTATATGCATTAATTCTTCCTGTTCATATACTATTCACCGTTGTTGACTTTGTTGTAAAATCACTATTACCATGCTATTAATATCAATAACCATACCGTTGTTCACCAAATAAATAGTAATACCATACCATACCATTGAATACTATCACTGTTCATGTACTATTCACCATTGATAACTATTACTAGTCAACTATACCACTATTCACCCAACACATATTTATTCATATACCATTCACCATTGTTAACCACCTTAGTAATATATCTGGTTATCATCAACCATCTCAATATATACCACTGTTCACTATTGCCTTGGTGGGTTGTAATATATAGTAGTTGTTTAACCATTATTGCTACTTAATATCCCCTGTGACTAATCTTAAGGCTATCGTACTAATCTTAAGGCTATCATTAATGCTAATCTAAGGCTATCACTATTCACCAAACACACATTTATTCATGTACCATTCACCATTGCTGCTATATCACTATACTAAGCATTAATTATTTCCTTGGACTATATCACCTTAATACTATTGCTGCTTGGACTATTAATATATGGTACTAAGCCAACCATCTTTACCCACCTTAACCCACCATCAACCACCTTCCACGCGTGCGCCTCCCCAGCAGCTTGTTGCACCAGCTCCTGGAGTCCCTTGGTGAAGTGACGCGCCACCTGGTACGCGAGGACCGGTGGCGGTGCTGGTTAGGTGGAACTGCACCTGGACTTTGGTGATGTTAGTTGGTGATGTTTAAGGGTTCAATGGTAATACTGAATGGTTAACAATGTTTGATTGGTTTAATTATGGTTAAACAATGGTTTAATGGTGGTTTAATGATGGTTCAATGATGGTCTATGGTAGTGAATGATGATTAATGATGGTCAATGATGGTTAATTGATGGTTGATTGATTGTTGTTAATGGTTAATTGATGGTTGTTAATGGTTGATCAATGGTTGTTAATGGTTAATTGATGGTTGTGAATGGTGGTTCATGGTGGTTGGATGATGGTTCAGTGGTGGTGTAATGGTGGGTTAATGATGGTTTCGTGGTAATTCATGATGGTCAATGATGGTGAATGAAGGTGAACGATGGTGAATGATAATCTAAAGTTTGATGATGTCTATGTTTTTTTGGCGATGGTGAATGTAAATGATAGTTAGTGATGATGTAGTGATGGTCAATGATAGAGTAATGGTTGAGTAATGGTTGTTAATGATGATTAATGATGGTTTATGATTAGCTCATGATGGTTTATGATGGTTTGAATGATAGCTAAGGTTGCTTGATGATCGTGAATGATGGTTCATGATGGTTTATGTTTTTTCTTCAATGGTTTGTAGCTATGTTGTTGGAACATGCCGTAGAAATCTGGAGTGGACAAATATGCAGAGTAGATCATGTAATATCCAACATAGATCTGAAGATATGTAGAAATGAACAGATTCTTTGAATAACGGAACATCTAGAGTTTGCAATGTAATGTTTAGTATTAATGTAGAAATCCGGAGTTTGCAGAATGATGTTCATAACGGGTAAGAATGATGGTCAGGAATGATTGACAAAGGTTCACACAATTATGGCCAATTAATGATGACAAATCATGATTGAAGTCATGTTTGGATCCTTCCCACACATCACCATCCATCATCTACCCATCTTTAATCATCATGTACCCATCTCCAGCAAATTCACCTGCGTGGAATCCATGCACCTTTGAAATGATTAGATTTTACAGTACCTGTTCAAACAGGTAATTTTGAGCGCAACCAGGATGGTGGTATCAACTGTTTAACCACAAGTTTGCTGCTTATTATCCCCTTTTAATGATTCTCAATCAACCATCATTAAGCCCTTACTGCTGCTTAGTATTTTCCATGAAGGAATCCAGCTACTCATTTTGATCCTCTGGAACTATCCTTTAAGCTGCTTATCTTTTTAACCATCATTCATTGATATTCATGGCTTATCCCCTTTTAACCACTATCATCCCCATAAATTCAACCATAAATGGTCAAAAATGGTTATCCCCATAAATTCAAACGATGCTTCTGCCCAAGGTTCTCCCTGCCCTGCTTGGTCCAACGCCGGTGGTCACCGCACCGCAACGCCTCCTGCATGGCTTCCGCGGCATCCCGCGCCAGCTGCTCCGCAGCTTGTTGGTCGAAGGTCATGGCGCACCTCGGCACCGCAGGGCGCCTCGGCACCTGGTTGGTTGATGGGTCATGGTGGGTGGGTCATGGTGGTTAGTCATGGTGGTTGGTCATGGTGGTTGGTCATGGTGCTTGGGTCATGGTTGAAGCAGGTGATGAAATGGCTAGGTGATGGTATAATGATGGTTGAAAATTCCTGAAATTTGGCTAAGTGATGGTGAAATGATGCTCGAAAATGCCTGCAAAAATGGTGGAATCACGGTGAAATGATGGTTGGAAATGCTTCAGATATGGTGAAATCAGAGATAATTAAGGACTCAATGATGGCTCAATTATCGGTCGATGTTGCCTCTTTGATCATAAAATATTTCATGATGGTTAAACAGGAGTTGAAAATTGCATAGAATGGTTCAATGTTGGTTAACTCACGACTACTGATTCACTGCACTCCTTGATTGATACTCAGTCCTGTTTAACAATCACTATTGGATGTCTGGTGGGCTAATGCTTAGTAGTGGTTGAATGACGAGTAGCGAAAGGTCAAATCAATCATTACAGCAGTCACGGTACACTTTTGGTAGCTGTTGGCTGGCGAAACCTTGTTGGCTCACCTTCGTGAGTGATTGATACCAACACAAGCAATTGATCGAGCAAAATAATCACAAACAGTGGTTCGGAAACCACTGTTCCCAGCATTGCTCCTACCCTTACAAACACCTACTGCTACAACTGCAGCAAGCGTTCAGCAGATTACAAACGATAAGAATCATGGAGAAATTTGACAAGAGCCACGATACCAATGGCTTAGGAATGGTACTCGGAGTTCATGTACCCGACCAAACTAGCATGTGTTGGGATGCGAACATGGTTGGTAGTTCTTGTTGGCATCACCTATGATCAACCATTAAGCAGCTAATCAACCACAAGTCATTTCGCCGCTAGCTGGTCACTTGCTCTGATGTAAAGCAATGTAGCTAGGCTAGTGGGTTGCCGTTGGCGTTTGGCAAAAAAATGTGATAATGCTAAGCTATGGCTGCTATTCCACACATGTTTTTTTCGATGGAAATCAAGGTTGCTATCTGAGGTTAAACTGGTGGTGATGTATCGAAAAAATAGGTTTCCAAATGTTTCCAGCTATCTATCTATCTATCTACCTATCTATCTATCTATTTATCTATCCATCTATCTATCTATCAGCCATGTGATGTTTGATGGCATGGCTATGTTTCCCATCAAAAATGGTCCCTGGTTTCTTGGCTTGGTGACCATCCAGCACTGGCAGGCCCCTCACTGAGCGCTCCAGCCGACGCTTGGGGGGGGCCGGCAGGGCGTGTTTCGATTCAAATGTTGCGATGTATGTTGATGATGTTTGATGAAATCTTAATGTTTGATGATTGATGTTTGATGAAATGTCAATGTTGATTGCTGTATGTCTTAGATACTCTTAATTGATCATGTTCATGGTTGATGGTAGATGCTGAAGTTGAAGCGGGTGTTCACATCAACATGGCTGCTGGCTGCCTTGATGAACATGAAGTAACATGGAGACGTTTCCACATGAGTAGATTTGGGTTGAATGATCTCGCTACAATAGCTTGTGGTTGGCTTGTTGATGTTTGATAGTCCTGGTCAATGACTGAACTTCATCCGGCTTGAAGACAACGAAGCTGCAAGCGTTGGTAAATTCTAAATCATTGAATAATGCTGAAGGAAGAAAACAACCGAAACTTACA
Organism: Symbiodinium kawagutii; assembly: GCA_009767595.1. Taxonomy (NCBI): domain Eukaryota; class Dinophyceae; order Suessiales; family Symbiodiniaceae; genus Symbiodinium; species Symbiodinium kawagutii. The sequence goes on from VSDK01023414.1 coordinate 130,132, forward strand.
CTACCACTTAAGGTTAGAACCCTCCTGATAGCTCCTGGCCTCGCTCCCCCTCTAAAGGGAGAATATAAGGGTACCCTGGCTCCTGGCTCCGCTGCCAACCACCAGCCTTGGATGACACTCCGCATTTAACGAACCCTAAAGGGTTCATGAATCCAGCACTGTGGCACTGCTCTATGCACCTGCCAGTTTCCATTCCAGTTGCTAGTCCAGTCGCTTGGCTTGGAATGTTCAGCCAGGCATGTTTGACAGTTGTTGGTAATGACCTACATTGCAATACCGGCAATACCCCTTGATATGAACATCTTCCTAGTGGCTCGAGCAGTGGTTCTCCCACCGTGGACATCAATGAACTTTGCAGCAAATGTGCACGACGATGCCAACACATGTTTCCTGCCGCGTTGTCCGTGAGCTCCAGAGATCGGCCGATCTAGAACATGGCCATATGATCATGTGAATAGTAGTAATAGTAATTAATCAATGTTGATTATTATTGATAATCATGATTAGTAATAGTAGTATCAATTATCATCATATTAGACTGATAATCACCAAATAGTATCACCATATTATCTAGTCTCGGCAAGTAATCATCATAAAAGCGCACGGGAAGATCCAAACTTTTCTCATGATCAATATCAGTACACCCCCTGGTTACGCAGCCGGCTTGACGATCACTTGTCGTTGACCCCAAATCGTCGTTCATGAATGAACCATCGTTATTCAAACGGTGCTTTCTTAACATGGGGGTGCCCCCGAATCATCCAAGAGTTTGATCAATTTGAATAGTAAATTCTCCATGTTTGCACTTCCCAACTTTAAGAACCCCTTACAAGTTGTTGTTCGTTGAAAAGCACGACCACAAACACCATTCACCACCACCCCCACTGTTACCAGGATGGTTGCGTTTTTCTGAACCACCGTTATCTACGTAAGTCTTCAGTGCCCATGGACAACGATTGTTGCATATAATCACCGTTAGCCCAATGATACCGTGGATTACTGTATCAACTTGTTGCTGGTTGAACCGCCCCTATGAAAAAAATAGTCAACCAAGCAACCAACCATTTGTTGATACTATGGAAAACAAAACATGTTTCGAACCACCAGCGTGTAGACCATACCATGAACCACTGTAAGTCCGTTTTAACAACTACTTGTACTACTGTATCAACCTGAAATTTACCATCATTCACCATGAATCTCCATGAATCGGCCACCATTTCATGCACGTCTCAAGACACACAGAAATTTCCCTCTGATAGTCTAACATGGGAATGACACATTCTCCACAAATGGTGGTTTCTCAAAATAGGAAGCCCCAAAAATGATTGGTTTATAACTATAAATGACTATTAATGGATGATTTAGGTGTACCCCTATTTTGAGAAACCACCAAATGGATGATTTCCCAAAGTTTTCCTGACAAAACCACCGCCATTCAGCAAGTTTTCCCAGCAACGGCACGCAGATCTGTGAAACCTGGCGTGGCCGACAACCCAACAAGGGGACCTCCCGCATGGTACCTGGGGGAAAATGATGCTACGATCTCTAGAGGTTTGATGATCCCTCATCGGGATGATGATGATGATGATGATGATGATGATGATGATGATGATGATGATGATGATGATGATGATGATGATGATGCACCGTCATCGTATGTTTATTTCTTTGTTCACTTGCAAAAGCACATCTGATACACTGCTAGAAGCTAATTCCACTGGAGAAGCTAATTCACCAATTGTGTGTGTGGGAATGCTGATCAACAGTGGTCAACAATGGTTAGATTTCTACAAAACATGTGGTAGTTTGGCAGCATATGGCAAAATTTGCGTTTCTCAGAATAGGGGACCATAGAATAATATAACATTAAGTTTTTATAGTAACAACGCATCCATTTTTGGGGTTCCTTATTTTGAGAAATGCCCACATCTGGCAATACGCCACTGGTTGACATCGGGACTGGCCCAGTCTATCATGGTTACATGGCTGTTGATGGTTGATCATGACTGATAGGTGCACGGGACTTGCCAAGCCATAAACGGAAAAAAAAGTATCGACCATTGTCATAAATGAGATCAATGGCGATCTACAATGATCTACACACCATATTTCTTGCACATCAACATCACGCTTACGGGCCCGTTCTCATTGGTCATAGAAAGATGGATAGCTCGGATACTCTCAATGTCTGAAAAACTGTCAATGGAACTGACTCGCGATAGACACGACTACAGCTGTAGGACACAACTTGCCAACTAATATAAGAAATTGCATATGAAGATCTGCCTTCTGGTTCCAAATTGGACCCACAAACCTTTTGGAGGATCCGAATCACAACACATTGCCAGGCACATACTCCCGCTGCCAAGTCGAGTTGACCATTCTTTTTGTGCTTGCAGTAATGTCTTGAAATTCGTTCTGGGCTCGAGAGCTGTCACCACCATAAGTGGCCCAACCCCAGGTCACCACATTTCCGCCAGACAAAATGGCGGCAAAGGCACCTTCTTTTGCGGCGTGAATCTGGTGAACGTCCCTCAACTGATCCTGGACTCTAGAGCTGTCACCACCTTCAGAAAGACCGCCCCAGGTAACGACACTTCCGTCAGCCAAGATTGCAGCAAAGGCACTCCTAGTGGTGCGAATCTGCGCAACATTCTTCAACTGAGGCTGGACTCTGGAGCTATCACCGCCCTCGAAAAGCCCACCCCATGTGACAACACTGCCGTCAGCCAAGATTGCGGCGAAAGCGCTCCCTGTAGCATGAATCTGCTGAACATTCCTCAGCTGATCCTGGACTCCAGAGCTGTCACCACCACAACCCGGATTGCCCCATGTCACAACGCTTCCGTCGGTCAAAAATGCAGCGAAGGCACTGAAAGTGGAATGGATCTGTGAAACATTTCTCAGCTGATCTGCAACTCTGGAGCTGTCACCCCCCGCATCTGGACTGCCCCATGTTACAACAAATCCATCAGCCAAGATGGCAGCAAAGGCACCTCCCTCTGTGGTACTAATCTGCAGAACATCCTGCAACTGGTCCTGCACCCTGGAGCTGTAACCGCCAAACGCTCGATCGCCCCAGGTCACCACGCTTCCGTCAGCCAAAACTGCAGCAAAAGCGCATCCTGTAGCATGAATCTGCGCTACGTTCGTCAACTGATCCTGGACTCTGGAGCTGTCACCACCGTGACGCGTACTGCCCCACGTCAGAACATTTCCATCAGCCAAGATCGCAGCAAAGGCGCCGGCTTCATTGGCATGAATCTGCTGGACATTCCTCAATTGAGCTTCATTTCCACGGAAACCTGGCGTGGGCCATGTCACGGCATTTCCATTCGCCAAGATTGCGGAAAAAGAACTCCTTGTGGTCAGAATCCGCTCAACATTCTTCAGCTGATCTTGGACTGCAGAGCTGTCGCCACCGCACCCTCGACCGCCCCATGTCACCACACTTCCATCGGCCAAGATTGCGGCAAAAGCATTGAACGTAGCATAAATGTGTCGAACATTCCTCAACTGATCACGAACAGCGCTGCTGTCACCGCCGTAATTGGCATCTCCCCAGGCCACTACTCGATCATATCCTTCACACCAGAGTGCAAAGGCTCTACGGGTTGCAGCTATCTTTGGCTGCTGGGTAACCACAGCAATGGCATCTCCCTCTTGGACTCCAGTAACTTCAAGAGATTCCGTTGGATCATCCAAGAGGCGTCCATCAGGTGCAGCAAGCCTCAGGAATGGTCGGCCCAGAGACTGTTGCACTGCTTTTCTCAAGTCGCCAACTGTGCTGGTCGACGGCAGGACGACGCTTTCAGACCTTCCGCTTGGCAAAGCCGCTCGAAGCTCCAAGTTTTGCATGGCGAGGGTGGGAAGCAGCAAGCGCCAGATATGGTCACAAGTGATGAGGTAGAGATATGATTGTTTTTCAAAATAGGACCCCAAAATGGTTGGTTTACGGTTTACTACTTTACAATTACTCATGACTTGGATGATAACTGGGGCACCCTTATGACTTGAGAAACCTCCAGCCATGGCTTTGTCCAGTGGTGTGCCCCCAGTTCGCTGGTTTGTTTCCCTATGAACGCCAACCCTGGATGAAGCTAAACCCCTGGTTGATTAATCTGGGGTATCCCCCAAAAGCGCTAAGTGGTGTCCCACTAAACTGGTCTGTAACCCCCCAATGAATCAACCAAACCTATGGAATCTATTAATCCGAAGTTAACATTAATGATGATCATTGAGGATGCTTGAGGGTGCCCCCATTGAACTGAACCTCCCCATGCGCTTGTAGTATCAACAGCTACTACAGTTGCTGGTTTCCGTCCATGATTTGGCGTTCACTACATACCATCTGGGATGAGTGCCTCAGGCATCATCTTTTGAGGATGGGGTAACGAACCACCACAATGCAAGACATACCACTCGCCAAAGCGCTACAGCTGAAATGCTTCTTATGGCACTGGCAAATGATGAAACCTGTGAGCCATGGCCGATCAGGAATTTAATGTCCACTACAAACGTTGATCTGAGCAGCGGTGCATCGACGAAAGTGTCCCCGCAACCGTCACTGGAAGAATGCACTTGGACGACTTTCAGGAAAGATTCCCCATCGGTGGGATCAATTTGAAACCTACTGAACAGTGAAACACGGATTGTCTTGAAGTTTTGGCCGATTCTGTATATCATTGTCCTAGATGCTTTAAGTTAACCCCAATAGTTTTAGTTACCCTCTGGTACTCTAACAGTTTGCAATGGAAAATCCACCAATTCTTGATGGTTTCCCAAGGTTTCTCTGTAAAACATGGTGATTTTCCACTGCAAATTGTTAGGTTACAGGAGTGTTATGGTAGTCGATTGTTGGATATCGAACTCATCTTGGACTACCAAAGTGTGTTGGATCATGAGGCCAGTTTACCCTGTACCCTGGTGTACAATCACTAATCATTGTTTTCCGCATAGTTGTGTTGGTTATTGTCCCGCATAGTTAGCCACTACGAATCATTCTTGAACACTATTGTTGCTTAATAACCTGCGTAATCATCATGACCCCATAGGGAATCTGTACATCATTCTTGATGGTTGACCGCTTGACCAAACTCGCCATGAAATCCATGAATGTCTTCTGGACGACCATGGCCGGCGCTGCCATCAAAAACCCTGCGTCATGGCACCCAGGTAACATAAGTGCAACAAATTACCATCTCCACTTGTGTTGTTGTTGATCACTGACCATCGCCAACCCAAGAAGGATACCGTAATTTATCATAAACATCAGACACCACTAACCCTTTCAGGTTGTTGGTCATGAACTATTCCGATTGGTACATGCTACCTTCTGAATGGCGACCTTGACCCTTTACCATTCACCATTGGTCGGTACCACTGATCATTTCTCACTGCTTGATCTCGGCGTCCAAATGATCTGATGAACATTCCTAATAATCACCGGCCATTAACCATATAAGGCTTAAGCCAGCAAAAACCATGAGGATCCTGAGGTTTCAGCCACCATGAACAATCATTTTTTTGCCAACATGTTTTAGCGGGCTATTGTCACCTATTAACCACTATAATCACCTTTAAAAGATGTCAATCAACCACCAGGCTGTGAGTCAAAACCCTGTACCCCTGATTCCCCCATCATTAACCATTGTTTTCCCCATAGGTTGTTGGTTATTATCCCCTATTATTGGTTGGTTAATTATGACCCATAGCCACCATGTTTCAGCCAGCATGAACCATCGCCCTTATCTCTTCACCATTGGTTCATCTGCTTGCCACGCGGCCCGGCCCTTGGCGCACCATGACGCAGAACTCAAACTCGAACGAACGCGTGCGGGTGCGCTGCGCGCCTGCAAGCGAAACCCCGGTTCAGATTTGTTGATTTGCGAGCAGTTGGTGAAGTTGATGGTGAAATTAAAGTCGTTAAGTGGCTAAGATTTGGTAATTATTCCCTTTAAGATTCACTTTAATCTTCGTTGATGGTAAAACTTGACTTAAACTTGTTAAGTGGTGAGCCACCTGTGGTTCAGAATGTTTCATAAAAATGTTCACCTCTGATTGTTCATCCGGTGTCATGCTTAAATCATACTCGAATCTTGCTAACAACGATTGGGAAACAGTTCATAGTGGATAAAATCACGTTAAGACAATGACTAAATACTACAAGTAGGACCAAATTTAGGTCAAATGTTGAACACGGTACACCGCGGTTCCATGCGTGGTTAACCATGATAACGCTCATGTAAATATACTTTAATTAGCAATGGCCATATAATAATCGGTATGATCATGATTCAACAATGGTTCAATGTTTACAAATAGACATGGTTCACAGCGGTTAGTAACTGGTCAACCACTAGTGCTGGTCAAGCCAATGCTTGGGGAATCATCACCCCGGAGTCATCACCAAAACATGATTTCAGTGGCTTCGATCATAGTCGCTATATCCACATCTAATGAGCCATTTGAGCATATATCCATAAGCAAACCTTACCAATCGCAAACCGCCGAACCAGTTCGCCCTTTAGCAATCCGATCAAAGGTTGCTTCATTGATGATGGTTGCTTCATTGATGATTTGATGATGGTTGGTCGCAACATTTGATCTCTGAAAATTACACTGTGGTGGATATCTTCTAAGACGTCTGACAAATGTTCAGTTGGGTCAATCGGATTAGCGGTTGAAAGAAAAGCACATGATCATCTAGCAATAGATCAAAACCAACCGCATATTTTGATGTCCGTTTAAAACGGCCAAGGTCAAAGCTGTTAGCCTTCGCTGCCATCCATGTTTCTCGCAGCCGGCTTTTTATTGCTCACGCCAGCAGTGTCAATGGTTGGCTTTGGGCACTTCAGTCAAGCCCAAGGTGGAGGCGGAGGTGGATAATCAGGTGGCCCGACGGGCCCACCACCAAGGGCTACAGGACAGCTAATTCCTATTTCAGTTGGAGCTCCCCGTCTCACAGGAAAATGCTGAGCATGCCACCACCGACCAAACGAGTTGTCACCACCATGGTCTCGATGGCCCCAGGTCACTACGCTATCGTCGGCCAAGATTGCAGCGAAGGCATGCCCTGTGGCATGAATCTGCTGAACATTTCGGAGCTGATCCTGCACTTCAGAGCTGTCACCACCATTGCCGGCATTGCCCCATGTCGCAACACGTCCGTCCGCCAAGAGTGCAGCGAAAGCGCTCCCTGTGGCACAAATCTGCTGGACATTTCTCAGCTGTTTTTGGACTCCAGCAGAGTACCGGCCCTCCGATGAATCACCCCAAGTCACAATACTTCCACCAGCCACAATTGCAGCAAAAGCAGACCCTGTGGCATGAATCTGCTGCACATGTCTGAAGCGATCCTGGACTCCAGAGCTGTCTCCACCTTGATCTCGACTGCCCCATGTCACAACATCTCCGTCAGCCCGGATTGCGGCAAAGGCATGCCATGTGGCACATATCTGCCGAACATTTTTCAAACGATCCTGGACGGCAAAGCTATCACCACCCTTGTCCTGATTGCCCCAGGTCACAACACTTCCGTCTCCCTGAATTGCAGCGAAAGCGCTGCTTGTGGCACAAATCTGCCGAACATTCCACAACTGGTCCTGGACGGCAGAGCTATCCCCACCGCTGTCCTGATTGCCCCAGGTCACAACACGTCCATCCGCCAAGATTGCAGCAAATGCATCCCATGTGCCATACACCTGCTGAACATTCCTCAACTGATCCT
>VSDK01023414.1:137910-171192 GCA_009767595.1 Symbiodinium kawagutii
TGCTGAACATTCCTCAGCCCTTCCTGAACTCTGGAGCTATCACCACCCTTGCTTCGACTGCCCCAGGTCACCACTCGTCCATCAGCCAGGATTGCAGCAAAGGCACTCCGTGAGGCACAAATTTGCCGCACATGTTTCAATTTATGCTGGACTTTGCTGACATCACCACCATAAGCTGGATCTCCCCAAGCGACAATCGGCTCACTTCCTCCAAGCCACAGTGCGAAGGCTCTACTCGTTGAAACTATCTTCGGTTGCTGTACGATGGTGGTGATGGTGTCTCTGTCTTGCAGCCCAGCATGTTCCAGAGATTCGGTTGGATCGTCCAAGAGACGTCCATCAGGCGCAGCAAGCTTCAGGAAAGTTTGACCCAAAGAGGTTTGCAATGCCCATTTCAAGTCTCCTACCGTGCCATTCTTTGGGACTGAGACGGTTTCACTACGTCCACTCGGCAAGGATGCGCGAAGCTCTAAGATTGCCATGGCGCAATGGAGTGAAGGAGCCCCAGGCTCAATTGATTTTAGCTGGCTTACCATTCCACAAATGGAGGCATTGACATGCACCTTCTACATCATAGATTTGCATGCGTATATTCAAACACGATCATCATATAGTTCACATTTCGCACACATTGCTGCAGCTTGCCACTTTCAATTCAATCAGTGATGCTTCCACTGAGCTATGCTCTGTCTGATCCACAAACTCGTTTCGACAAATGTCCACACCAGAGAAAAATACATGGAATCCTTCACTACTGTTCACCCCTAAATCTGTGGATCTGTTGAAAGTATCATCCCCTGCAACGGCGAGTGTCAAATACATCTCCTGAAGATAGGGTTGTCATGTACCTGGACGGGTACCTTCATCCTCCCTGCTCCAATCCCCAGAAAGTTTTGCTGCTGGTTTCTACCGATGGCATGGCAAATAAATCGTGCCCTCTGACGGGGAAGGTTCCCTTCAGCTTGAACAAAGTTAATTAGTCATGGTTAGTGGTGTTGGTTTCCATGTCCTTGTTGGACTACCATGGGCTATGTACATCGTTGATGCGGGATTGCAATCACCTAAAGGCACTGCAACTGCGAGAGAAAAAAGAGAAACATCCCAGGTTACCGTTTGCAGTTGCTTCCACCAAAAGTAGTCCTTCCATGTCCCTCCTGTTCATGGTTCTGACTTGATAGCTGTTATCTTTTCCCTTCTCATTACGGGCTAGGTCCACCATCAGTTTCCCATCGGGTCGCAATATCTTTATCAAAAGACAGGTTCATAGATCATCATGACAACACGCCATTAAACATTATTTACCATCATTCTAATTGAACTAACCATTGTATGATCATCGCTAATTATAATTCACTATTACTTTCAATTCATCATTATAATCATTAACCATTGAATGAACCATCGTAAACATGTATATTTCACTATTGACCACTATAACTATAATTCATATAATTCATACAATTCATTTTCATTATCATCATTCATCAACCGTTATAATCAACCACATGCATCGAACATTATAATCCACTATGAACCATAATCATGACTAACCACTTTTATCCAACTAATCGCACTTTACAAACCAACACGACCATGACTAACCATGACTAACTTCATAAACCAACTTCTTTAAACCATCCTTTCAGCACCTTTACCCGGCCGAAAACGCGCTCACCGAGCTGCTGTTTCCTCGTTTCGGACCAAGCAATGCCCGGTGGCCTACCGCGGCACATGGAGGCCCAGCCGGCAAGCAACGGAAAGCTGTGGGTAGGTCAATGGTAAGCAACCCATGGTGGACTATAGCTGGCTAATCCAAATCAATAGCTGGCCCAGCGAGCAACCAACGGATATGTGGATGGGCCAACATTAAGCAACCAATGGTTGATCGGGTTGATACTATGGACCTGTAGCTGGATCTATAGCTGGCTAATGGAAAAAATAGTATAGATCAATGGTGGACTATAGCTGGTTAATGGTTCATATAGATATAAGCAGTGGTGGGTTGTAATCAGTGGTTGGTTAACTGACTATAGCTGGTGAATGGTTGATACTATGGATCTATAGGGGATTATGACCTAGATCTACAGGAGATTATGGTTAAGTAGCCCTATAAGACTATAAGGGATTATGGTTGATACTGTAGGAGATTATTGACTATCATAACCCATGGTGAATGGTTGATACTATAGGGGATTATGCCCTAGAAGACTAGGGGATCTGCCGCACTGCTGGACCTTGATCTGGGCAGTTACTTGGATGTGGAACTGAAGAATGGTTATAAAGCGCATAAGAATGGTTTTATATGCCCTTTATTCTAACCATTCTTCAGTTCCACATATTAAGGACCCAACCTTTATCAACTAACCGGTCTGGACCTTATAAGAAAGGTTATATTAACAACCCCAAATGGCCTTAGTCGGTTTGCAGTTCCTAAGTGGACATGGCACATCTGACTGGTCGTGCTGACACTGATCAGCTCCAGCACCCTGAGGATATGGGGGTTTCTCAAAATAAGGGTACCCTCAGATAGTACCATTATTCGTCCTATATCATCTTCATTATCAATAAACCATCTATTAAAAATGGTTGGTTTATCATTGACTATGATTATGGTTGGCACCCTCAAAATAAGGATTATGAACCGTTTCTAGTGAATGATAAACCAACCATTTTTCGGGTTCCCTCTTTCGAGAAACCACCACATTGGGTCGTTGTCACCTGTTCTTGCTATACACCTCTTGACACTTTCAGCTACTGGATGGGATATGGGTTCTGATGGGTTATAAGGATGTAAGATGACATATTGCTGGATGGGTTTGGTTGGTGAAGTGGCAGTTTGTGACCCATCACCGCTTCTTTTCTCATCATTGGGAGAGATGGCAGTGGGTCAAAACCCTGTACCCCTGGTTCCCCTATCATTAACCATTGTTTCCCTTATTATTGTTGGTCATTATTCCCCATTATTGGCTGGTTAATTTTGACCCATAGCCAGATGGTGGGAAAAACGGCCTGGGAAAGCGCAGGGACTTGGTCTTTCCCATCAACCCAGACCCAGTTCCCAAGCTCCGAACAGCTGATCGACACACAGGTGCTTTCGATCACCGGTGGTGAGATGTGTTGTCCGGGGGCAGGGATGGAGGTTTGTCCAACAATGGTGTACCCCCCAAGGTCACCGGTGGCTTTCCGATAAATGGTGGCTATGAACTTGGATGGTTAATAGGGATCATCAGTTGCGGACAAACCCATAGATATTTTGGCGTCTGGATCTTCAAAAGATGTTTGAAACCACCAACAACCCGTATGTACATGTATATAGATATGACCAGTCCTGAATCCGGCAACGAACGGGGCGTTGAAAGGTCGTAAAGATTCGAGATTCACCTGAGAATGCAGTAAAATGATCAACAAACGCAATCTTCAAAGACCACGGCTCTAAATTGAAACCATCCTGGTCGGTGGTTTCAACTCCTGGGAAAAGTATTAGTCAACAAACCATTTGTTAATTCAATACTCACTAGGGAAAATGAAAGATGTTTTCAACCACCAACCAACATCTATGCTTAGGACCGGGACATCAACGGATGTGGAAGCAAAAACTCACTACAATTGGTGCTGAGGCACCCAACAGGGATAGAGTGGGACTGCAAATCACAGAAGTTGCTGAGTCATGGTGGAATTTGTCTCATAATTGTGTGGTGGTCACGGTGTTTCTGATTGGGAGAACTACTAAAATCGCTGTGGGAAAGCCCTATACTTCTTGGTGATTGAAACATGTTCAATCAAGACTTTCCAATGTCGACTTTCCTAGATTGTTCCATGAACCAACCCAGCGATAGGATGTTTTGGGAACCAAGCCAGTTCCGAAGTTCCGAACAATCAGCTGATCGGTAGACAAGTCATAATATGATTTTGACCACGGGTAGCGATCTTTTAGTAATCCGGCGCAGGAATGGAGGTTTGTCAAACAATGGCATGCCCCCAAGTCACCAGTGGCTTTCCTATAAATGATGGCTATGAACTTGGATGGTATTAGTAGGTATATGAATTATATATCATCATTTAAAGGACAAACCATGACAAACCCATGGATATTTGGGTGCCTGGATCTTCAAAACATGTTTGAAACCACCAAACAGCTGATAATATGAGCACGCAAAGATTGGAGACCAGAGCGCAGTAAGGTGATCCAAACACGCATGGTTCCCAATTCTCAAAGGCCGCGGATCAAAGTTGAAACAATCTATGCGTAGGACCCGGACATCAACACATGTCGAAGCAATAGCCCGCTACAACTGGTGCTTTGCTGAGACACCAAAGAGGGATGGAGTGGAGCTGCAAATCAAAGAAGTTGCTGAGTTTTGGTGAAAATTGTCTCATAGTTATGTGGTGGTAACCTTCGTTATGGTAGTTGGGGTATAATTGTGGCTGGCAATTCTTGTACTCTATTGTGGTTGAGTTTTGCAGTTCCGCTATGTACTTATGGCCAGGAATCATGAGTTCGTTATGGTGAATAATGCGTCGTAATTCTTGAAAATGTTTGACAGTGAAATGGTAACCATTGAGAACAGTTGACAACAGTTGATATTCATCATCGCTGGCGACGTGGCGACAAAAGGGTTCATCATCCCTGTTGGTGGGTGGTTGTTCACTCATGTTGGGGGCAAAGATTGGATCCTGCAACCGTTGATCAAATGCTGCTTGGTGCTTCCAATCCATCCAAACGTCGCTAATTGATGAGCATCGCGAGGATGTAGCTGTATGAAACCACCAACCAGTCTCTGTTGTCTTGGGCCGACACCTCCCAGCAACCACCCAGTGCATTGACTATGTTCAATGTTTAGCGCAGTCAGCTTTTATTTCTCACGCCAGGAGTCTAATGTTCGCTTGGCTTCTTGGCTCATACCGCTTTCGTTTTTGTTGCATTGATTGTTGGGCTTTCGCTTTCACTTGGGCACTTCAGTCAGCTAAGGAAAAAGGTTCAAGATTCTTCCAAATCCGAATCCGTTGACCCTGAAGATTCCTCCGAATCCGTTGACCCTAAAGATTCCTCCGAATCCGTTGTGGACCCTGAAGATTCCTCTGAATCCCTTGTTGACCCTGAAGATTCTTCGGAATCCGTTGACCCTGAAGTAGAGCTAGCCGATGAGCTGTGGTCTTGCTGGTTGATCTGTCTTCGACACGAGAAAGGTGGAGGCCGAAATGGAAGGTGAAGGCGAGGCGGAACAACTGCTGGTGGAAGGTAAAATAGGTAGAGGCGTGGAGGCGGAAGTGGAGGCAGAGGGGGTAGAGGGGGAAGAGGGGGAAGAGGGGGTAGACGGGGTAGAGGGTGACGGCGTAGTCGCTCCAAAACTAGAGATGCAGCATCAATGGCTCCAGTAGCGCGGAACAAAAATGCTCCAGTAGCGCCCCGTCTCAAAGGAAAATGCTGAGCACCCCACGACTTGTCACCACCACGGTCAGGATGGCCCCAGGTCACTACGCTATCGTCGGCCAAGATTGCAGCGAAGGCATACCCTATGGCATGAATCTGCTGAACATTTCGGAGCTGATCCTGCACTTCAGAGCTGTCGCCACCGTCGTCTGCACTGCCCCATGTCACAACACGTCCGTCCGCCAACATGGCAGCAAAAGCGCTTGCTGTGGCACGAATCTGCTGGACATTTCTCAGCTGAGTTTGGACTCCATCGGAGTCGCCGCCATCGATTTGATCACCCCAGGTCACAACACTTCCATCAGTCACGATTGCAGCAAAAGCAGTCCCTGTGGCACAAATGTGCTGAACATTGCTCAATCGATGCTGGACCCCAGAGCTGTCACCACCGCCGTGTCGACTGCCCCATGTCACAACATTTCCGTCTGCCAAGATTGCGGCAAAAGCATGCCATGTGGCACATATCTGCCGAACATTCCACAACTGGTCCTGGACAGCAGAGCTATCACCACCGTGGTCCTGATTGCCCCAGGTCACAACATGTCCGTCCGCCAAGATTGCAGCAAAGGCATCCCATGTGCCATATACCTGCTGAACGTTCCTCAACCGATGCTGGACGCCAGCGCTGTCAGCACCTTTCCTTTGGTTGCCCCAGGTTACCACACTTCCGTCGGCCAATATTGCAGCAAAAGCACGCCATGTGGCACATATCTGCTGAACATTCCTCAACCGATGCTGGACGGCAGAGCTATCACCACCATTGTCCTGATTGCCCCAGGTCACAACACGTCCGTCAGCCAAGATTGCAGCAAAAGCGCTCGCTGTGGCTTGAATCTCCTGAACATTCTTCAAACGTTTCTGAACTCTAGAGCTGTCACCACCACCGAATGGATTGCCCCATGTCACTACACTCTCATCGGCCAAGATTGCAGCGAAAGCATGCCATGTGGCACGAATCTGCTGCACATGTTTCAACCCTTTGCTGACAGCACTACCGTAAGCCGGATCTCCCCAGGTCACCACTCGGTCAGTTCCTGCACACCACAGTGCGAAGGCTCTACCAGTTGCAGCTATTTTTGGTTTCTGCACGATGGTGGTGATGGTGTCTCCATCTTGGAGCCCAACATGTTCCAAAGATTCGGTTGGATCGTCCAAGAGGCGTCCATCAGGCGCAGCAAGCCTCAGGAAAGTTCGACCCAAAGATGTTTGCAATGCCTTTTTCAGGTCTCCTACAGTGCCATGCTTGGAGACTGAGACGGTTTCACAACGTCCACTCGGCAAGGATGCGCGAAGCTCTAAGATTGCCATGGCGCGATGGGGTGAAGGAGGCCCAGGCTCAATTGATTTAGCTGGCTTACCATTCCACAATTGACCCTGAGCCGTCTTTACCATTCGACGAAGGGAGGCATTGACATGCACCTTCTACGTCATAGATTTGTATGTGTATATTCAAACACGATCATCATATATTGTTCACATTTCGCACACATTGCTGCAGCTTGCCGCTTTCAATTCATTCAGTGATGCTCCCACTGAGCTCTGCTCTGTTTGATCCACAAACATGCTTCGACAAACATGAGATGTCCACACCAGAGAAAAATACATGGAATCCCTAGCAAATGTTCACCCCTGAATCTGTGGATCTGTTGAAAGTATCATCCGCTGCGACTCGTCATTACCAGTGTCAAATACATCTCCCAAGGATAGAGTTGTCATGTACTTGGACAGGTAACTTCATCCTCCTATCCTGCTCCGATCGCCCAAAGAGTTTTGCAGCTGGTTTCTACCCATGGCATGGCAAATAAATCGTGCCCTCTGCCGGGGAAGGTTCCCTTCAGCTTGAATGAAGTTAGTCATGGTTAGTCGTGTTGGTTTCCATGTCCTTGTTGGACTACCATGGGCTATGTACCTCGTTGATGCGGGATTGCAATCACCTAAAGTCACTGCAACTGCGGGATCAAAAACAAAGAAACATCGCAGGTTGCCTTTGCAGTTGCTTCCACCAAAAGTAGTCCTTCCATGTCCCTCCTGTTCATGGTTCTGACTTGATAGCTGTTATCTTCTTTTCCCTTCTCATTACCGGCAAGGTCCACCATCAGTTTTCCATCGGGTCGCACTATCTTTATCAAAAGACCGGTTAATAGATCATCGTGACAACAGACCATTAAACAATATTTACCATCATTGTAATTAAACTAACCATTGTATGATCATCACTCATCATAATGTTCTATTACTTTTAATTCACCTTTATATTCATTAACCATTAAATTCACCATTATAAATGTGTATAATTCACGATTGACCACTATAACTACAATTCATTTAATTCATATAATTAATGATCATCATTGATCACCCGTTGCAATCAACCACATGAACCGAACATTACAATTGATTGACCACCATAATTGAACTAACAATTAAATCATCATCATTATAATTCACCCTTATATGATCATCATTCTGAATAAATGATCTAACCATTGTATGATCATATATTCAGATTCACCGTTATATGATCATTATGATCATTCACCGTTATATCATTATGAATCATATGGTGACCGGGTGGTGAAATGACCATTTATGAATAAATGATCTAACCGCTATATGATTCACTATTCACCAAATCATTTCACCACCTGGCGCGCTGCAACGAGCTTGCCGTTTCCTCGTTTCTGACGAAGCTCTGCCGGGCCATGGCCTAGAAAACGGCGGGTGCAGGGTCAGCGGGCAACCAACGGATATCTGGATGGGTCAATATTAACCAACCAATGGTTGATACTATAGACCTATACCTGGATCTATGGCTGGTTAATGGTTGATATAGCTATAGCCAGTGGTTAATGTAGTGGTGATGGGTCAATATTAACCAACCAATGGTTGACTAGCTGAAGAACAGACTACTGAAGAATGAACATGGATGAACTGTAGGTAATCCCTATATTAACTAGCTGGTTAATGGTTGATACTATAGATCTATAGGTTAACTATTAAGACTATGGTGAGCTGTAAGACTATATATTTAACTTATAGGTCAATATTAAGCAACCACTGTGGTCAACTGGCCCTACGAAACTATAAAAGATCATGGTTGATACTATCTGGGATTATTGACTATCATAACCCATGGTAATGGTTATATAGGGGACTATGCTCAACAAGACTAGGGGATGTGCAATACTGCCAATTATGTGTGGTGATGGTTTACCGGGCAGTTGCTTGGATGTGGAACTGGGGTAGCTGGGATGTAAGAATGGTTGTGAAGCGCATAAGGTAGCTCATAAAAAGATAGGTGTGGTTGGCTAGCAGTTACTAAGTGGACATGGCACATCTAAGTACCCTTAGTCATGCTTGGGGACACCGACCAGTTTTAGAGGTGCGGCTGTGCAATGCCACGCCACTCTGCGCAAACGGCCAGGGTGGCAAATTTTGTCTGTCTGGAAAGCAAGGCTCCAGCACCCCGTACGGACCATATGGGGGTTTCTCGAAATAAGGGTACATACCTCCAAATCATCGATTATTAACCATCTAATAAATCATCCATTAATTTCTTATTCATCATTCATAATGATAAACCAACCATTCTTCGGGTGTCCTAGTTTCGGGAACCACCATAGTGGGTAGTTGTTACCTGTTGTTGCTATGCAGAGACACCTCTTGACACTTTTAGCGATGGGATGTGGGTTCCGATGGGTCATAGGACGTGATAGGGATGTATGATGACATATCAAATTGCTGGATGGTTCGATTGGCTGAATTGCTCGCAGTTTATGACCCATCACCGCCCATCACCCATTCTTTTCTGATCATTGGGATCCCAAAAATGGTTTCTGGAAAATTGACCTGGGAACACGTGGTTTCGATCAGCGGTCATTACAGGGGTCGTCCGGGGCAAGAATGGACAAGGATTTTTGGGTGGCTGGATCTTCCAAAGATGTTTGAAATCACCAAACGGCTGATGATATGAATATGTGATATGTGTAGATATGACCTGTCCTGAATCAGGCAACAAAAGGGGATTGAAAGGTCGCAAAGATTGGAGACCCGAGATTGCAGTAAGATGATGCAAACACGCATGGTTTCCCAATTCTCAAAAACCAGGGCTCTAAGTTGAAACCATCTTTGCTTGGGACCGGGACATCAACAAATGTTGAAGCAACAACCCACCACAACTTGCGCTTTGTTGAGACACCAAACGGGGATGAAGTTTTAACTGCAAATCAAAGAAGTTGCTAAGTTTGTTTGGAATTTGTCACTGAATTGTGTGGTGGTAACCCACGTTATGGTAGTTGGGGTATAATGGTTGGCAATTTTTATACCGTATCATTAACGGTTGGAGTTTTGCAGCTCCACTATGGTCCTTAAAGTCAGGAATAATTCGTTCATTATGGGGGATGATGAGTCGTAATTGTTTAGAATGTTGACAGTGAAATGGAAACAATTAATAAGAATTGGTAACAGTTGATATTCATCATCGTTGGTGACTTGGCGACACAAGAATTGATCATCCATGTTGGTGGGTGGTTGTTCACCTGGTTGGGGGGCAATGATTGGATCCTACAGCCGTTGATCACATTCTGTTTGGTGCTTCCAATCAATCCAAACGCTGTTAATTGATGAGCATCGCGGGGATGTAGCTGTATGAAACCACCAACCAGTCTGTGTTGTTTTGGGCCGACGCCTCCCAGCAACCACCCAGTGCATTGACTATGTTCAATGCTTATGGCAGTCAGCTTTTATTTCCCACGCCGGGAGTCTAATGTTCGCTTGGCTTCTTGGCTCATACCGCTGTCGTTTTTGCTACATTGGTTGTTGGGCTTTCGCTTTCACTTGGGCACTTCAGTCGGCTCAGGAAGAAAGTTCAAGATTCTTCTGAATCCGTTGTGGACCCTGAAGATTCCTCCGATTCCGTTGACCCTGAAGATTCTTCGGAATCCGTTGACCCTGAAGTAGAGCTAGCCGATGAGCTGTCTTCTTGCTGGTTGATCTGTCTTCGACACAAGAAAGGTGGCTGAGATGGAAGGTAAAGGCGAGGCTGAGGTGGAGGCGGAGTTGGTGGAAGGTGAAATAGGTAGAGGCGCGGAGGCGGAACAACCGCTAGTGGAGGCAGAGGGGGTAGATGGTAATGGTGACGCCAGAATCGCTCCATGAGGAGGGATGCAGCATCAATGGCTCCGGTAGCGTCGAAAAAAAATGCTCCAGCAGCGCCCTGTCTCACAGGAAAATGCTGAGCACGCCAGGAGTTGTCACCACCACGGTGTGGATTGCCCCAGGTCACTACGCTATCGTCGGCCAAGATTGCAGCGAAGGCATACCCTGTGGCATGAATCTGCTGAACGTTTCGGAGCTGACCCTGCACTTGAGAGCTGTCGCCACCGTCGTCTGCACTGCCCCATGTCACAACACGTCCGTCAGCCAAGAGTGCAGCGAAAGCGCTGCTTGTGGCACAAATCTGCTGGACATTTCTCAGCTGAGTTTGGACTCCATCGGAGTCGCCGCCATCGATTTGATCACCCCAGGTCACAACACTTCCATCAGTCACGATTGCAGCAAAAGCAGCCCCTGTGGCACAAACGTGCTGAACATTGCTCAATCGATGTTGGACCCCAGAGCTGTCACCACCGTCGTATGGACTGCCCCATGTCACAACATTTCCGTCCGCCAAGATTGCGGCAAAAGCATGCCATGTGGCACATATCTGCCGAACATTCCACAACTGATCCTGGACAGCAGAGCTATCACCACCATGGTCCTGTTTGCCCCAGGTCACAACATGTCCGTCCGCCAAGATTGCAGCAAAGGCATCCCATGCGCCATATATCTGCTGAACGTTCCTCAACCGATGCTGGACGCCAGAGCTATCACTACCATGATCTCGACTGCCCCATGTCACAACATTTCCGTCCGCCAAGATTGCAGCAAAAGCATGCCATGTGGCACATATCTGCTGAACATTCCTCAACCGATGCTGGACGGCAGAGCTATCACCACCATTGTCCTGATTGCCCCAGGTCACAACACGTCCGTCAGCCAAGATTGCAGCAAAAGCGCTCGCTGTGGCTTGAATCTCCTGAACATTCTTCAAACGTTTCTGAACTCTAGAGCTATCACCACCACCGAATGGATTGCCCCATGTCACTACACTCTCATCGGCCAAGATTGCAGCGAAAGCATGCCATGTGGCACGAATCTGCTGCACATGTTTCAACCCTTTGCTGACAGCACTACCGTAAGCCGGATCTCCCCAGGTCACCACTCGGTCAGTTCCTGCACACCACAGTGCGAAGGCTCTACCAGTTGCAGCTATTTTTGGTTTCTGTACGATGGTGGTGATGGTGTCTCCATCTTGGAGCCCAACATGTTCCAAAGATTCGGTTGGATCGTCCAAGAGGCGTCCATCAGGCGCAGCAAGCCTCAGGAAAGTTCGACCCAAAGACGTTTGCAATGCCTTTTTCAGGTCTCCTACAGTGCCATGCTTGGAGACTGAGACGCTTTCACAACGTCCACTTGGCAAAGATGTGCAAAGTTTCAAGCTTACCATGGTGCAATGGAGTGAAGGGGCGCTAGGCTGAATTGACTTTGAGCCGTCTTTTCCATTTGACAAAGGGAGGCATTGACACGCTCATCGTGTATCAACATCCATAATCATTGTATTATATCATTTGATATGATGTTTTTAAAATATATATATATATATGGGTGTTTCTTAAAATAGGGTACCCCCAAAATGGCCGGTTTATTACTAAAAATGGCTTATGAAGGATGACTTGGGGGTCCCCTATTTTGAGAAACGCCCATATATAATATGATCCTCAAACATATTTGCAATAAATATAGGTAGTACTGTACCCAAGGATTACAGCGAGACACTTTGCTGCACTGTTGTGAGTCAGCAGCCATGTTATTTCGGGTGAAAACGGCTCACAAGGTTGGCTTGTGGACCAACTCGGAGGAGAGGTCATCACATTGATCAGGGAGTTTCATGATCCTTAACTGGCAATGCTTCATGATGCTTTGCTGATCAGCAAACCATTGTTTAAGTATGGTTCACCATGACTTAAACCGTGACTTTGCTATCATAAAGCATGACTTAACCATCATTAATGATAGGTGGAAATGTCCATTGGTTAAGTGCTGGTTAATGATGCTACTTGTTTCCAGGTGGATAAATGGCAAGCAAATCAATTTCTAAGCGTGTTTTGCTGATCATGTCGATGATGGGGCAAAATCATCGGGCGTAATGATAGGTGGGTGGCAAGTTCCGCATTTTTTCGACCAAATACAAGTTATAATGAAACTTTAATGTTCACACCTATGGCTGTTTCACCTCTGAGGGCTATCTCCAAAGTTATGATGCTACTGAAATTGTTAGCAAGTACTCCCTTCGCAACTAGTGCTGACCATTCTTAATCAGAATCATCGAAGTGATGATACCTTGCCACAGAGCGGTTGTGACGAATTCTTTCTGTTGCCCTGTTGGTGGTATTATCGTTGACCATGATCAGCCATGGCTTGACCATCATTTGATACATCTTTATCATTGTCGGTTGTTACCAATCACCACTTAAGAGTAACAATCACTATTCACCCAGTCATATCGACCATTAACCATGAATTTCGCCAGTATTGATCACTATATGAACAGTCAATACTGTTGGCATCAACCAGCACTTGCCAGCAGTGTGGGGCCTTGCGAAAAGCCGCAAAGGGTAGCAACGGACACGGCTGAAACTTGATGATGTGTGATGTCAATATGTTGATGATCGTCAATGATGGCAAAAAAGAGGCAGTAATGCTTGCCCATGGTGAATGACGGTTCATGATTTTCATGATTTATTCCGAACTCTGATGATGATTGATGGTTTCTCGATGACTATTGTTGATGTTTGATGTGCGCTTGCACCAGCTTCGTGTTGCCGTTTCCTGTGCCAAGGTGACTGTCCGTGTCTCGTAGCTGGTTGAACCATGGCTGGTGGCTCAAGGTCCTTGGGGACGAGCTATACGATCACAACCACGGCCAGTAGTTAACCCTCAGCTATTCATCACAATCAAAAACGATTTCACCAGTCATAACTAACTAAGGATAATTGCTATCAATGGTTTATGGTCAACTAGTGGTGAACTTTAGCTATTAATTCACCCGTGAAAATGAATATTCAAGCTGCCAAGCATGCATTAGTTCACCACTAGTTGGCCATAAACCATTGATTTGCTGTCATGAACCACGGTAGTTCTATCTGTCATTGGATGAATCCTCGCCGCACATCTTGGCATGCCAACTGATGCACTGGGATGATCGCATCATCCACAGGCTTGGCGACGCCCATGCAGGTTTCGACCTTCTTATCATGTGAGGCTGTACTTGCGGGGTGGATTTTTATGGTCTAAGCCAGCACTCAGAAGGTATTTTTTGGCACTAGTCCAGGGGTCTACGTCTACGTAACCATGAATTGTACATGCATATCATTTTTTATCAAAGCAAACATCATAACCCGTCCATGCCCACATGCAACGCACAAACAACATGCTTGCAAGCAAAGCCCAAACACATTTGCTTGAAGAAAAAACATGCTCGCCAAAACCAGCTAGATCCATAAGTTGCGCATGCCTTGAACACCTCAACATATTTGGTTTGACAAGCCTCCAGCACCTCTTGGCTAGTTGATGAATGTTTGCCTACCTGGAAGAAACCTCCAACCGATGATCATCCACGTTGGAACCCCAAGCTGCCATGAAGAACTCCCATTCAACCGCCACTAACCAGCACCAAACCAGCTCTCTTTTACCATGATGCTATGATGCATTGGGGGATGTTCATCCACCAAAAGTGCCACCATGTCTCTATTCGGATGGACCCCAAGCTTCTGGGGCTACCATGGCTATGTTCCAGGGAACCCCAAGCTACCAACTGCGCAGTCCGGATAAACCAACCATATATGACGTTTATATGATTAATTCGCTCAATCATGATTTCCCATCAAAAAACCAACCACAGGTCTCTTTTCCCACGGACACTCTGATTCTGCAGCGCGTTCGTTCTGCGCGTTCAGATAGACCTGAGGATGCTGCTGAGTCGCGAAGCTGAAAATCGTCGTGTTTCAATGGTGGTTTCTTAAACTTGAGACCCCCCAAACGGATGGTTTATTACTACAAATGATTACAAAAAGGATGATTTGGGGGGTCCACCATTTTGAGAAACCCAAATAGGTAAGCCAGGTATTTCCATGGTGGATTTCACGCAACCAAGTTAGTTCACCACAGTGCAGCCGCTGTCCCTTTACATTGGCCAACCAACATGCAGGTTCAGCAACCGTGTCAATGAAGCCATTCGTATTCGTTAACATCACCAAAACAGACCACTTTGTTCGGCATGTTGATCCAAAATATGGCAGGAAACCACCGAATAAAATGCCAATGGGATGTGAACTACTATAGATTATTTGGCAGATTCATCCAAACGATATAATTAAACCGCTTTCAGCCATGGTACAGCAGATCGTCGCCGCATACTCTTCAACACGAATCCACCCACTCACGAAACCAACAGATCCGAAGTGGATGCGACTGTCCCAAAGCCTGACTGTTGCCAACTTCTTGTGTGCTGCTAGCCATCGTAAACCAACTTACTAATCACTCGATTAAGCTGAGGTAACCATCATCATTAAGAACCATTATCAATGATAAACCGTGATATATTGATGGCCACAAAATTTACTACCATCTGAAAAATGATTGACACATACTTAAAAATGATTGACAAATGTTATGCATTAATTAAGCATGATGATGAACAAGTTTTAATCATTAAAAACCAACGACAATAATATTCACAAACTCTCGGTGGCTTATAGATCCCCTGCTCAAAATTCAATCTCCCATGGCGGTAAATGAATCATGCCAAAAAACCTCAAAACCTAAGGTAGCAGCTGTGAGCCACAACTGTCATGGTGCATTTCACAAGCTTATTATCCATGGTCAAGTGTCATCTCTGGCAGGTAACCAGCTCACCAGGCACGCGATAACCTAACCCTGATCTGGTCTGTCAGCCGGTGCCAGGTGTTCAGTTCGCCAGTCACGAGGAAACGGCCACAGTGACTTGGGGGTACACCAGGGCCACTGGGACAAAGCCTTGGAACTGGCTTCTCAATAAGGATGAAACAAACTGTCGTTAATGATGATTAATAGTGGTTGATAATGGTTTATAGTGAATATAATATAGTGAATAGTTACTAGATGTTCAAATCACACTCCAACCGCTAGTTCACCATCAATGAACTGCTATTGTTGGCCTATCATCATTTCACACATCAAATTACTGTAACCACCCATCAAACACCAATTCACCCATCAACATTCATCAACCACCAAAATCAACCACCAAAATCAACCCACCAATGAACCCATCAACATTAACCCATCATTAACCATCACTAACCACCAGCTGTGAACACCCCGCTGACTCTGAGCCGCGCGGCTCACCATCTGCCGAAGGCACCTCTCAGTCCTTCTTGTTGGCCACCTTCTTGCGCGCCGGTGGCGAACCGCCCTCGCGGAACCTGTGGCGTTAAGGGCCAGGTTCCGTTGGGTCACAGTCCACGGTGACGGCGCTTGAGACGACTGGGTGAAATCATGGGGTAGGTAACTGGTGGTTGATTTTGGTGGTTGATTTTGGTGGTTGATTGGTGGTTATTTATAGTGTTTTATGTTCAGTGAATGATGCTTTGCCATGGTTCGTGGATGGTTAACCAATGGTTGAATGATGCTTCATTGATGCTTGGGTTGAATGATCGCTGGATGGCTAATTATTGACCATTGTTATTTCCTAATCACCATTAGCCATTCTGAACCACCATGAACGTTATTGTATGAACCATTGTCAAACATGAACCAATTATATAGTTATTAACGAACCGTCAAACAATCAATCCTGATTAACCAACCATCAACCAACAAAACCATCAACCAACAAATCATCAACCATTCTTAACCAATACTCACCGAGGCTGTTCATGATAATAAAACCATGATTGAACGCTATGGAACATGTGAGCTCTCCAGTTCCTGAAACGCGGGTGCGCACCCGTTCTTGAAGCGACGACCCAGGTGCTTCACCTGGGCGAACTGAACTTGGTGCCGTAGTGCTGCATGGGTTTCACCTGTGATGATTGGAATACTTCATGGGTTCCACCCTTGATGTAGTTGGGTTCATTGGAAGTGAAATTGTCTGAAGATAATGTGGAAAGATAAAGTGAAACTGGGTATTATGATACTTTCATCATTTCCACTTGAGAATAGTGGAAAAATGCGGAAAGTGAAAGTGGGTCTTATGATCTTTGATGAGAGTGATAGTTTGGTCTTTGATTCTGATACTTGGGTTTGGGTTCAAGAATCTTGTAGCATGAACATGTGAAGGAGGCATCCCAATCTTACCTCACATTGGTGATAAGATTGCCGGCCGAAAAATGACAATTGCACATCCTGAAGCTATTTGAGGCTTTCAGCGTAGTAGGCATCAGTATGCCATAGTTAACAAAGTCATGTGTTATGTTGCCATGTCGGCACTGGCTTCTTACTCCCCTTAAATAGATTCGGCTGAAGGTATAGCAAATGGGCATGGGATGGATGGCTGGATTGGTGCATGGATAGATGGATGGCTATACCATAGCAACTTGGGATACTTTTCTGGATGGTAGATGACCTTTTCAACACACCAAAGTTCATCGCACATATTCTAGGTGAACATCCTTTCTTGGCAATCAAATAATGTATTTCCGATGCTCACCGACATCTTCGCATGCAATCACCCATGCAGCGCACTGTTTCCCACACTGCTGGTCCATGACCGGTGCCAATGGACCTCACCACTCTAGGGCTAGCCACGGGTTCTCGGCACAATTTCTCCCCTCCTGTTGAAAGAAATCCTGCTAACAATCACCAGGTTGGTTTATGAAAAAAACATTGGAAAGCCTTGTTTGAACCACCAAGTATAAGGGGTTTCCCAGGTCAATTTTCCCATCAACCACCAGTTGTTCAACGAAAATGAGCCATTAGTTAGCCACTGTTGTTGGTAGTTAATGGTTAATTCATGGTCAATTCCTGGTAATGCAAATGAAATCCCTTATCATCAACCATTAGCTGTATATTGCCCAGCGCTTCCACCGCGCTTTGCGCATCTGGGTGCTCCAGACGTAGGACATGCGGCCGGTGCCGGGAGCGCGTCTACGCTTGGACTGTCGCAGCCGGGACGACACTTTGGGGATGTGCGACGTGCCCATGGTTGGTGATGGTGGAGGGTTGATGATAGGCTTGATGATGGTTAACCCCTGATGGCTATCAACTAGTCATGGTGGTGTCTGGTCATTTCATTCTGTCTTTCATCCCCCATTTGCTACCCATTCGTTCATGGTTCACACTTTGTAGGGGCGGTGTACAGCAATCTCCTTCGAGCTGCACTGAGGGGTAAACGTGTTAAAGTGATGGTTATTCATGGTTATTGGCGCTTATGAACTAGTGATGGTCATTGATGCTTGGTAGATGTTCATAGGGTTGATGACGGTTAACCCATGATAGGGGGATGATGGTTGATACCAATCATCGATTAATCAATGATGGATAGACAATTGCTGACACGAGGGTTGATGATAGGCTTGACGATAAGGTTGTTGGTAGACTTGATGATGCTTAATCAATGATGGCTAATTATTCTGGTTAGTGCTGGCAATTGATGGGTAAATGAATGATGGCGATGAACTAGTGATGGTTATTGATGGGCAGTCAGGCTACCGTGGGCTACCCATCTACTTGATATACATACTTGTATGTTTCACGATGTATACATGTGATGGTGAATAATGATGCTGATGATTATAGAGAAAATTCTAGACAATCTGTACGCTGCAAACAACCTATTCATAACACCCACATTAGAAAAAATATGTTTCTTGACATCCAGGAAGGATAACTAATGATAATTAGCTACTATAGTGAATGGTGGCTGAAGTATAATTGGGTAATTTGGTAATATGCATCGCTATCAGCATGAAACTTAGTAGTTGCCATGGCTCGGTCATCAGCTTAACACTACAAGAAACAGCGAATAGCAGTATTCCGGATTCTCTTACAAATGCTGGTACCCCTCAACCAACCAACAATTTGCCAAGAATTATTTTGATTCATAGGGAAACCACCAGTGACTTTGGGGGTACACCATGGCTTTGCACAAAGCTTAACACGATTCCTGTGCACGAAGCAGGATCCTCAGCCACTGCAGGTAGACAGTTATCCCACGGGGCTCTGGCATATCCTACGGTAGTTGGCAGCTTAGTGGCAGTTGATAGCCACTGGAGTTGGTTCTCCTAGACCCAATGATTCCAATGATCTAAGCTATCCGATGGTTACCATCATCGATCGTTGTTCACGCGTTGATGGCAGCTACCCATCGCTCCCAGCCGTGGCCTTCTTGGACCAGTTGTAGGATCGAATCTTGGTGGCGGGGAACCTGAAGACGTGGAATGGCTGACCGTAGTTGCCTATGTCTACAAGGTGGGCCCTCCGGGTTATAAGTTGATTAATAAGCCATTGAACTATAATCTACCATAACTGGTAGTTACCCTAGTTGTAAGCCAACTTGGCTAACTAAGGGGGCGCACCTTGTAGGTGTTGACCAACATCTCATTTTGCAAAAAAACATATAACAAACAACCACTCGAAAATCATCATTGGCAAGGCTTGCTGGTTGAACAACTGCATGCACTCTGGTGAACTAACCTAGCTCCGTGGAAAACCCCAGCCATAGAGCACCAGAACGTAAATAGATTAGCTAAGTACGGTGAAAGGGTGGTCCTTCAGAAACTACAGGCTGGAACCTGTAGTTGTGCGGCTGGAGAATCATTCGAGAACCCATTAGTTTTTGTCTGTTAAGCGTCCGAATGAAACATCTGCAATGATCAACGAGTTCTTGCCATGAATGATCATTAGCCTGCATTAGCCATTCTGAACCGAGATCAACCATGACTAAAAATCATTATTCACTACTATTAACCATTAGTCACCATGAACTTTGCCAAGATCGCTTAGATTCAGCTCGCCATGATGCTTCGAAGCCTAAAGCGCACCAAATGACCAGCTGGTACCAGTATCTTGCCCAAATGCTTCATGGCTCGGGCATATTTACCTACATAACTGGGTCAGTTTCAACGTAAGTGTAAGCAAATATATCAGCACCGTGGGTTGGACTGGAGATGATTCCGGAATCACTTCCCAGCCATCTTTTTTCACCTATCGTTGGATTGGTCAATGGCAAAATCAACCTGGGAAACCCCTGTCATAAAGGTTGAAAAAAGGATTTCCCTGCAGATTTCCACATCAACCAACCCAACCAATAGTAGTTGGTGACTTCCTATCACTGGTTGGTGGTTTCAATGCCTATGAAAAATATTGGTCAACCAACCATTGGCTCACAATTACTAGGGATATAAACATGTTTAGAACCAGCAACCAGCTTATGGATCTAGGGATCCCCAAAAAATAAATATCGCCATGACAATACAGATCGAAAGTTGGTGACCTTTTGCTACAGCAGAATCTCCCATAGCATCCAGTGTCCCAAAACAAACTCACTTACAATGGATGACAGTGGTCTACCCTTATGATCATAGCAGTTAGATGCTGGTGTTGATGACGATTGATATCACCATCTGGGTGTGGGTCAAAACCCTGTACTCCTGGTTCCCCATCATTAACCATTGTTTTCCTTGTTATTGTTGGTCATTAACCCCCATTATTGGTTGGTTAATATTGGCCCATAGCTACCTACCATGTTATCCAATAAAGCATCCAGGGCCAACGGCCCCGTCACCATGGCGGCGTTGACAAGGGCTGCCCCGGGGGCCCTCACCCGCACGCGGCACATCTCTTGTTCTGCCTCGGCTGCAATGAGATTTGCCCCCTGGGAGTCTCTAAACTGGAAGCTGAAAATCACCATGTCTTGATGGGTAAACTAGCTATACCTGGTTAATCACCATACCTGGAAAATCATAGGTCTTTGAAACTGAAAATCACCATGTTTTGATAGGTAAAGCAGCTACACCTGGTAAATTGATGATGGTAAATTGATGATGTTCAATTGTAATGGTCAATGATATTGACTGACGAAAATGGATAGTGTGGCTGGTCAACGAACCCACTGAAAGTCCAAAATCAGTCTTGAATCGGTCAACCAGCTATTTCTCTGGCAGATTTCCCACACAACCAAGTGAGTTTACCAAAGAGTGCATGGATGTATGTCGTGCGCAATGAAGAAGCGGAATAGGTTACTGACACATCCGCAATGAACAAATCAGTGAAATATACATTAATATAAAGACAAACAAATTTTGGTTTCTCAAAATAGGGGTATCCCCAAATCATTCATTGTTAACCATTTTTGGTTATAAACCAGCCGTTATTGGGAGGCCCTATCTTCAGGAACCACCACTACCGCAGTTCAACCTTGGAAAGTCTAGGGTGATGATTAATGGTCGTTGGTGTTGCTTGCAATAGGTAACAAGCATCGCAGGGCCGGCCGATGGTGGATTATGGTGGTTTACTTTGAGTGATGACAGTTCAGAACAGGGGATGATGATCATGAAGGCTTCAGTGGTGGTCAATCGTGGTCAATGATGGAAATCCACTGGAAAACCATGGGAAAACCATTGGAAAGCCATGAAAAAACCGCGGATTCTTGGCTCTATATCCCCATTCCCCACAACCAAAAACCCTCGAAAAACGGTTCTGACCCATCGCCAGCGGGGGAAGTTTTCCGCTTTCGGCCAGTGGCAAGTGATAGGAGCGCTTGCCACATCGAGGGCACAAACCTCGGCCAAGCCCACAACAGGGTGGGGCCAGGGTAGCATTGATGATTCAGTCAGCTAGTCCTTATGAAAAATTATGGTTTATGATGGTTTATGATGATTTATGATGATTCTTTGAGGGTCTGATCTGGTTTATGAAAGTTGGTTTATGATGGTTGGTCAATGATGGTTTATGATGATTGGTTTGCTCAGCTCGTCTTCATGGTTGTTTGACCGTGATATCAACGAAGGCATACAGTTCATCATCATTAAACACCCTGGTTGTGTAAGGGTCTAGTATCGTTTATGATGGTTGGTTTTCGATGGTCTATGATTTTGGTTCCTGATTATGGTTTCTGATGGTTTATGATGCTCGCTTTGTGGTGGTTTTTCATAGTTGGTTTACTCAGCTTTATGATTATGGTTCATGATAGTTAATGATGATTTACTCATCTAGTCTCTATGATGGTTCTTGAGGGAATAATAAAAACCAACTACAGTATTTTCAGCAGCCAACAAATCAATTTGCATTGCTATGGGAATGTTTATGACAACTTCAATCGCAGCTATATCACTAATCAATATATTGACTCGTCACCCGTAGTGTTGGAAGGACGCACTGCAAAAAATAAATGCATTTGCGGGTGATCAATGATGTGTATGTTCCGCAGAAACCCAGTTAATGATTAGATACTGGTTGCCAACCTCCTTACCTCCTCAGCCAATTGTTTGCGCAACTTACCACTGTAACTGTAGAATCCTGAGGTTCCCTCCTTAAGCAGCGGTCAAAATTCCCATAACCTTGGGTTATAACCAAAATTCATCATCATTACCCACTACAGAGTGATACCCCTTGGTTAGATTCGTTGGTTGATAAGCCACCAGTCAGTATAGTTACATCTTCTATCACCAGTACCCTAGTTGCCATAGTGACCTCA
This sequence comes from Symbiodinium kawagutii, assembly GCA_009767595.1. Lineage (NCBI taxonomy): Eukaryota > Dinophyceae > Suessiales > Symbiodiniaceae > Symbiodinium > Symbiodinium kawagutii. The sequence continues at coordinate 160,116 of VSDK01023414.1, forward strand.
CCTAAGTTCGCAGCCCCTAGGGCTACCACTTTGCAACCATCCCTCCCCCACCCCCAGCCACGAACGTGGCCCCATGGACCAGCGCCCCCTGCGATCTCCAGGGTTGCCGGGCCATGGGTCTTCTTGTGGCGCTTGCCCATTGCTGGCCTTGGCCGCGGCGGTTGGCTCGTCCAACCACAGCGCACTGAGGCCAGGTGCTATACCATGGCTTCACTATCCCAAGTACGGGTGGGGCAAGCTGGTTGGATTCGTTGATTCGTTGGTGATGAGCCATAGTAATGCTATAATTGTGTACATTAGCCATTGGACCATAGCTAGCATGATGCAGCCATTTGAGTGTTAGTTAGCCTCGTTTAAAATCAACTTGGCTAATTTGTGGGTTCAGTACACCAGCTTGTATGTAAACAGGATCACTGATGACCAATCCAATGTCGGGAGGGAAAGATGGGTACACCCAGCTTCTGAAACAACATAAAGAAGCCAGCAACCACCATATCAGCATGAACATGATTGATGTTTGTTTCATGTTGCTTCTGTTTATGAAATTGTATTTATACTTGATTCTTGATTGTGCGTAAAATTGTCCACCATCAGATATCAACAAGTATTGGCCATCATCGGCCATGTCCTGCTATCATTACAGTTCATTCGTCAAGCATCAGAACCTAGAATTACAAGGTTGTCCAGTCTCGACCATCACTGAGCACTGAACAGGAGCAAACAGCACAAATAGCAGAGTTAACTGCTATCAACCATTATTGCCAGCATCAAGCAAATCTAATTACCAATACCTGTCAATCTCCATTCATACCTAGCTTCAAGGATAATGACAAATCATACACTGTCAACCCATTAGTCTTACATAAGTATAATCCTGATCGACAATTAGTCACGGGTCGATAAATTGATGGTTCAGGGTGTGTGACTAGATACTGTTGAACAGTTGACTAGCCACTAGCTAGCAGTATAAGTTAATATTTACAGGTCAATGGTCCATGGTGTTGCTTCACAACCAACGCTTAGTAGTCAATACTTAATGCTTGGTCAGCATGATGAACTAATTGCCTTCAGTATACAAATAGTTTCAACAATCAATTGCTATTTGATGAAAAACAGCTAATCAACTATAGTCCGAACCAATTTGGTTAGTTCCCAGAAATGGTTGATGATAAAATCTGCAGGAACACCCTGTAATCCATGCTTAAAACAACGGTTTCCTCTAGATTTCTCCATCAACCAACTCAGTGATTAGTGGTGCAGTGGTTGAATCACCTGGCTGGCCGACCACATGCCCCTTGGTCACCGCACGTGCCGTCACCCATGTTGGCAACCTTGCGAGTGCCGTGTCCCATGTGGAACCAGGTCATGAATCATGAAAAGCCAGGGTTTGAGTGGGTTGATGGGGGCAGAACTACCAAGGAAACAATCATTCAATCATCATGGAATATTGGTTAACCATCATTTAGCCCCCCAGCGTAACCACCACTCAATCATCGTTAACTACAGTGGATGGACAAATTATTCAAACCCTGGACCAGTTGTCATGTCACTTCCCCCATACCCCATTATTTCAACGTTGGCTGGCGGGATGTGACTTTGGTCTTGGGGGGTTGATTTATTTCGTCCACTCGCGCCAACCTCAGGAATACCAATTCCAACATTGAAATTGGGGGGCAGGGGCGGTGATCTTTGCAAGGGTTTGAATAATTCGTCCACCTACAGTACCACCTAAGCATCATGAACCACCGCTTAACCATCATGAACCACCACTTATCTGTCAGTAATCATGATCGATCATCATTGATCCTCATTGACCATCAACCAGCTGATGCTTCTTGTCGAATGGTTCGCATCAGGACCAAGCTCTCAGCATCATTGGCTTGATTTTCTGAGGAACCAAGTGTCAGATCTTCATTGATGGTAGATCCACATGAAGTAAGGTTGCACAATGGAGAATTTTTGGCTAACAATGGTCGATGATGATTAACAGTGGTTCATGATGGTTCAAAAGGCTGAATTTCCTGGTTGATAATGATGATTTCATGGTGAACAACCAACTCGTTGACGATGGCTGATAATGGCAAATCCAGCTGATGGTAAATTGACACCTATCAATACCCTTGGCTCCCCCCAATCAGCAGCCAGTAGATAGCCTGAATCAAAAGTGGCCACCATTTTTGAACGAAATGGTGTTAGTTCAACCATTAGTCATTAGTTCAACCATTTTTCACCTATTTTTCAACCATTCATGGAACTGGTTCAACCATTCTTAATCAAATACTCCCAGCACGATCCGCGCCACAGCCGCCTGCCTTCTTCACACACGATCCGCGTGCACAGCTTGTCACGTGAGCTTGATCCGCTGGCACCAAGGGATGGATCCAAGGCGGCAGTGGGTCAGTTCACCTCGTACCCCTGGTTCCCCTATCATTAGCCATTCTTTGCCCTATGATTTGGTTGGTTATTATAAGCCATCATTGATGGTTGATATTGACCCATAGCCAATTATGGTAAGCTGAAATATAAGATATTGTGTAAACATAGTAAGTAATTGTTATTATTACTGGAAATTCTGGTGAGTATTTATTCTTGGTGGTGGCTAAGCTTGGATCCACTACTTTGTAGAGGCTTATCTGCCCAGAAATTGTCTCAAAGTTCGAACTATCTACTTAGTAGATAAGATCATCCAAAACAATGATTACTAGAAACAGAAGGATGTCTTATCTATAGCATATCATCTATTAGGTAAATTGAATAATGTATCTATTGCAGATAGTATTAAATCGATGCATTGTTTGATAATGTATATATATATAAGTAACATATATATATATATAAAAATATTATATGTATGTGCAAGGTAGAAAATAATCAGTAATATATTGCAATGTACAGTGCCATAAAGTGCCTGTAATGGGCACATATAATACAAATTCTAGTTGTTGGTAATTCTTGTTTACTATCCCTATGACGCTCAGCAGCTTATTACCCCTTGTGCCCAGAAAAACATATGAAGCATACCGCTCCTTGATGATCGTCACCATCTGTGAGGGTCATTCATCGTGAACCACCAGCAACGGTGAGTATGTAGCAATGTAGCCATTGTTGATATGAATTCAAAGATCCACAGGATTTCCTACAAATTTCTTCATGGATCAGTTCTCCATCCATCAATTCTCCATCCATCCATCCATCCATCCATCCATCCATCCGTCCGTCCGTCCGTCCGTCCGTCCTCTTATTAACAAACCGCGAACAACCATCGTAACATATCAAAACGAAAAAACTACCAACCTTTTGATCATAACCATCACAAAACCATCATCAACCACCATGAGTTCTATGAACCCCCTACAATATAGACAACGTACCACTATACTTCAACCATCATCAACCAATATTATACATCATTATACCGCATTATTCCCACGGTTGTTCGTACCTACTACTGTTTGTCCCCACTACCATCATTATAGACCTCAGCCATCATAAACCATCATTCTACATACCTACTATGGTTCAATAATATCAACTGCAGCAATATATACCATCATCAACCATCATTATAGACCTAAACCATCACTATATAGCGCCATTAACCATTATTGACCATCATCAGCCATCATTATCCTAATCAACCATCATTATTTACCAAACCATCATTATATACCGCTATTGACCATTGTTATACCCACGGGATCCCACATGTTTGGTTCATCGTCCCGAAACTCCGTGTGCTTGGGCAGCGGTTTGGCCCTTTTGAACGCTCGCACCACGGCAGCCTTCACATTGTGGACGGTCGAGACCACAGAAGCACAGCGCTGTAAGCCGGGATACAACACCGGTGTTGATGCTTCATGTTGGCTAATGATTGGTGATGGTTGATGATGGTTGATGATGGTTGATGATGGTTGATGTTGGCTACTGCTTGGCCGTTTGGTTCTTCATGATTCCTGTTTGGTTTGTAAATAGTTCATGATCAATGAAAACAAGCACAAACGCTAACGTGGCAAAGAAACCCCAAACGAAACAACCTAGCGGGAGCTCCGCGGGCTTCTTTTTCCTTGAGCCAAAATAGAGTAGGGACCACCTTGAGGATGACTGTACATGGCAATAACCCTGCGTTTTAGCTGGATTATTTCTGTTCCCCCCTCCTTCGAAAGGGTGGTGTCCATACGAAATTGGCATTCCATCGAAAATTTGGATCAAGCATTCATCGTGGCCAGCGAGAGTGAAGATCAAGTTATCGTGGAAAAACAAGTCAGGCTCGGTTGCTGCGAAAAGAAATTATGATATGGACGGTGCACACAAGGCTTGTGTACAAAGAGTTTGGCCACTTGTCTCGGGGTGCTTTGGCCGCTTCTCCCGTTGCACAAGGGTGACAGCACTTACTCTTTGTGAGAACTAATCTCATATTCCAACTCAATTCGTCAAGGCACGAAGGATACACTCACTCGCCCACTAAAGCCTCTTCTTCCGATGAAATCTCTTCAACACAGGCACTGTCGGGAAAATCAACCACCTGCACCGATGATGGAGGACCCACTTTCTGAGAAGGTTTCGCTGGTTGATGCTTAGCACTAGCGCCCAGCTTAGGCACAGCAACAACCCCGGAACTCGAAGATGACGAAGGATTCTGCGGCGTAGGCCCTGGATCTGAAGAAGTTTGAGTCGCGTCCACGTTGCCCAAGATGTTCCCCAACTGATCGCTGAAGCCTTGTGCAAATTGCCTCCGAAGTTTTTGGCGCTTCTCGCTTTTGCCGCCCCTCGGCCTCGGACGCCCCGTGTGCATTCACTAATCGACGCGATCAACAAAGTGTATCGAGAAAACTCAAATACCAAAGGATCGGCTGAGGACTTCAGGAATGGCACCGCGCAGGCGAGGGTGAAAATGTAAAATATGAAAAGGGAAGGATATGGAAGGGGGACAAGCCAGTACGGCTGATAACCCAATAATGAAAACAGGCACAAACGCTAACGTGGCAAAGAAACCCCAAACGAAACAACCTAGCGGGAGCTCCGCGGGCTTCTTTTTCCTTGAGCCAAAATAGAGTAGGGACCACCTTGAGGATGACTATACATGGCAATAACCCTGCGTTTTAGCTGGATTATTTCTGTGATGATGATTCAATGAATTGGGGCTGAATAATTGTTAAATGGTTAAATCATGATGGCTAATGAAGTTCATAGGGTGTAATTGCCATAAATGCACTGAACAGTCCAGATTAATGATGGCCAATTCTTCTCAATGGCAGTTGATACTTGCTCATTGTTCTTCTTTGATGATGGTTTATGGTTCTCGGTTCCTGAATGTTCCTGATGCTGGTTCATGACTTCTACTGAAGGGTAGCAAGTGATGGGACTTCATCATGGAGGAGGAGCGACAACAGCGGCATAGATCCAGGTCAAAACTGGGTTCTTTGGGGCGTGTCCAAACCAACGCAAAGTACAAAAAAAAATGTTAGGAAGTTGCTTGGTAGGACTTGTTGCTGGTTTCTGAGATCAAACCTGATTGCTTTTTGTTCTGGTATATTGCTGTTCTTTGCTGGTTTGTGCAGTTTTTTTGCTGGGCTTTGTTGTTTTTTGTGCTTTTTTGTTGGTTTGTGTTGGTTTTTGCTGCTTTCTGTTGGTTTTTGTTGGTTTGTGATGAAACAGATTGGTCCATTATTCTCATGGCATTTTTGCATGACTGGTTTATACTGGCACTGCGCTAACCTGCGAAATGCGACTGTCCGGCAGTGGTTCTGCAGCGCGGGTACGTTCCCAAGAAGTGGGTTACTTGGTGTGGCAGGTGGGTTCGGTGGGCTATTGGAAGTCCTGTTGTGACTACCCTGGGACTCCTCGACTGTTCGAACAATGATCCTTTTGGCAGATTACACAATCTTAGTTAAACAATGGTTGTTGCGGTAAGAAGATTAAACAGGTTTTGGATAGGAATAAGTCACCGAAGATCCCCAAGGTCTTTGCCCATCTGAATCTTGTAACTTTGAAAGCATGGTCGCTGGTTGCTGGAAGTCCCGTTGTGACTATCGACCAAACACCGCGTAGTTTCTAACGCTTGGTTCACCCAAAAATTTCAGCAAGGATCAGGTGGTACTACTGAACTTGGGCGATGTTCATCTTCGTACGGTGGAACTCAAAGGAGGTTGAATTCGGTGATTTTGTAGGGGAGTACACTCACGTAGTTTAAGCAAGCAAACTTGAAAATTCAAGCCACCTTGGGATACTTTGGGATGTTTTACCCTGATGAACCTATTAATGTTATGGCTGTGTGTCCCTGTAGCCCTGCCTGTTCACATGAAGTTGATCCATTGCAGGCTGACAGCCAGATCACATGATGATACCCACCGAATAACATGACATGGCTCCCCAAAGCAAGTCTTGGCCAGTGTGAGTAAACCTACCTACACTCATCCAAGACTATCACCATAACCAATTCTAATGTGCCATGATCGGATATAACCAGCCAAAATGAATACAACCATCATTGTGAGGTTTCTCTACCTGTACTAATCATTAACCATCATCAACCGTCACTGATCACGGCATTGGCATATCCCTTTCTGGTTTGGGTAGTCACCACCTGCACATCTCAAAGGTTGCATATGGGGTACGCGCCACAGAACCATGGGAAGAGATGAGTCGAGATCGAAACACGTCGAGAAATTCGACTCCTGTCGCTCTTATTGTGAAGATACCTGGACCTAAGAAGGGTAAAGAGTTGTGATCAATCATTGCTGATCCTCCCGTCGATCCCATACCCGGAATAACAGTCAGTCAATCAACCAGTCCGGTAGTTGACTATGATCGACTTCATCATAAACAGTCGTTCACCATGATTGATCATTGTTGATCATTGTTGATCATTGTCAACACTTGATCAACCATTATTAATCATCAACCATTGATTCACCATCAAGAATTTACTAACTAACCATAATTCACGATCAATCAATTGTTAATGATCATGACTGACTTTCTTTTACTAACCATGACTAACAGCTATTCGCCACTACCATTGGTTAGTCCTCCAAACCAGTGAGGTGATGGCTTCTCTTCCTATCAACCCTGTGCCACCAATACAAACAACAGCAACATCATGGTCAACCTCGGTGACCCAAATTTTGATTACCAAAGGGTTCCTTGAATGAACGAATACTTGATAATGGTTTCTATCAATAGATATTAGTTGTGTATATTAGTTGTGTATAATAAGTGATAGCTTTCATTAGACAGTATTGCAATTATGGTTATTCATGGCTATCTTAAAAATAACACATTAGTTGTACATGAATGATAGTGTTCATTGTAGGGTATTCTATCCTCACGAATGGCGATAAGAACACGTACATTAAAATAACACATTGATATAAACATAGATAATATAGTTGCATGTAATGACAGTTTTCACTGTATGGTATCCTATGGTATGATATGGTTATTTAAACTGATAGATAGAAATCATCATTGAATGTATTGCTTGAACATTAAGGGTTACTTCATGGCCAGTGGGAGATCCACCACAATAAACCAACCTCTCCCACAGCCGATGTGTTCCTATTGGACATGGGATCCTTCTCAATATGGATCTCCGAGTATGCTGGATATACATAACCTGAGTTTGTGTGTACGTGGGAAACAGGCCACTCTACATATTCTACAGTTGTGTATGAAATACGTGCGTGTGTGTGCGCGCCAACTTCCCCACCATGAATGTGTGTGTGTGTGCTTGTTTTTCTTTATATCAACCTGAAGATAAATCAACTATTGGGGATGACATCATATCCCCAATATCGTTAGCGGAAAAATTAGCTAAGTCATCTTCAATGAATATCCCAAACACTTAGCTATTGGGAACAGACACACTTTCCATTGCCACGCTATCGCCGTGTCACACAGGGCACGTCTTCACCCTTCGCCGCGCAGCGACTACTCAGCTTTTCTCCAAGTGACCTGGCAGCCCGTGGTGAGCCACTGAGATGACCAACTGCGGGGCCCGTTTCATCAGTGGCCCTAGCCGTTGGCTGATAAGCAACTTATCACTTATAAATGATTGACCTACCTATAAATGGTATAACCAACTTATAACTAGCTATAAGCTAAAGTACCAGGCAAACGGTAGAACTAGCTAGTTACACGGCGTGATAAATCAAGTTATAATGTGTGGAGCGCCCACCTTGGATGTAAAAAGAGCAGAACTCACTACTACTATCTACTAGTAAGATCGGCATCATCCCGGAAATTGCTTCTGTTTTTCGAAAACCACCTGGGCCGTGGTTTTCTTGGTTGCATAGGGGATATACACTCTCAACCCATGCTCAAAAAAAACATTGCTCACCTGGTGCTGGAACTCGTTTTTAGATAGTTTCAGATAGCTCGGATGTCCCTACTTCGAGGAGATTCGCATTTTTTGGGAACCCGATGCATCCACGACAACATTGAATTGGTTTTGATCTCCTATGTCTGACCATCACCAGGTGATAGGTACCACCATGATGACCCAACCATGGAATCGGTAAGAGTGAGTCACCTGACTAGGCACAGCCACTACAACTGATCCAAGAATGCCAAGCATTTTTTTGGATAGACTTGGGACTTTGTCCGCCATGGTGGTACCTAGCACCCAACTTCATGGACATTAGTATCATGAAAACCGCAACAGTGACTTGGGGGTGCACCATGTCTGGACCCCAGTTTATCAACCAAAGCTCGCTAAATCTGAGAAATGGCACTTCGCAACGCTACAAAGCGACGCTGTGCAGATCATGGCACTGGAACCACCCAGGGCACCTATACGAACACAGTTACTTGCCATGAAGCAGCAGGGCATCATTCCAAAGCAGGAACTATCAGCAACAAACATCAATATTAATCAAGAACAAGTATCATCCCAAGATGTATCACCTTACAAACATATCCTTGGGGACGATAGTATCCATAAAATGATATGACCATTGGTAAGCATCATGATGGTTCAGAATTCAGGATATTTCAGGACAATTTGGTGAATATCTATAAATATAATTGGCAGCGACCATCAATGATCATTGCCGACTCCTCAAATCTGTACATGGCAATGGCATAAGACCCAAGGCATTGACACCAAAAACATCAACCATCGTTATCAACTATCAATTGACATCACTAGATCTGGTGCTTTCAACCTGAAAAAGATGCAAGTCACTCAACCCAACATCCTGAATATTGAGGAAAAAATGTCCGAAACCACCAAAATCAGTGATGGTACTAAGCATGGTTGGTTCAGGGTTAGTTCACCTACCCTCTGGTAATTTAACATGGCTGGCTGGAAAATCCACCATTTTGTTGGGAAAACCTTGGGAAATCATCCAGTGAACTGGTGGATTCTCCAGCCAGCCATGTGAGTTTACGAGAGGGTAAGTACCATACAACGGATCTAAACTTGCGTGTGCTTGATATAAATGGCATGCTCAATATTGAATGGCATGTTCACCGAAATCAGTGATGTTAGAAACCCTGATTGGTTCAGGGTTAGTTCACCTAAGAATTCACCCATCTTAAAGGCTTCTTTACCATGGCTATCTCCCGCTTATACCCAGGCCCGCCAGTGACTCACCTTCTTTTCAGGCTCAAGCCTTAAGGACACCTCAGCGGTGCAAGGCTTGAACCAGTGCTGCGTGGGTCCCGTGGCTGAGATTGGTTAGGTTCTCAAGCAGGTTGACCTTCCCAAATAGGGGGATGACAAGTTTCCACGCTTGGGATACCCTGTTCGTGTGGTCCATGATATTTTCCATAGGAATCATGTAACCAGTGGTAAACATTGTCAACAAGTGTCGATTGGTTACCGGATTTTCAGGTTCTGAGAAGATCCCAAGGATAAGTAATGATCAATTACCATCACCAACCTTGAATCAATCAAAGGGGTGCTACTCCAAGAATAAACGCTGTATGAATAAGAATTTTGGCATTACTCAGGTGGACGTTCCTTGAAATGAATTTGGGTGCACGGAATGTTGGCCTCCCTGAAACAAACAGTGTTGCAGGAGTTTGGGATTGAATTAATTATTGTATATCACCACGAAAGAGCTCAGTTTACTTTTGAGTCGTGCAAACTCAAAAGCATTCAAATTCACTCTGGACTCTGCTACTATCACCACCGTCGCATCGACTGCCCCATGTCACAACACTTCCATCAGCCAAGATTGCAGCAAAAGCATATCGCGTCGCATGAATCTGCCGAACATTCCTCAACTGATCCTGGACTGCAGAGCTGTCACCACCTTGCAGTGGATAGCCCCATGTCACGACACTTCCATCGCCCAAGATTGCAGCAAAAGCATTCTCTGTAGCTTGAATGTGCTGTACATCCGCCAACTGACCCTGGACTTCAGTGCTGTCACCACCGCCACTATCACCCCATGTCACAACGCTTCCATCCCCCAAGAGCGCGGCGAAAGCTGCTGCTGTGGCGTGAATCTGCTGGACATTCATCAGCCGATCCAGAACTTCGGAGCTGTCACCACCATCGGCCGGGTGGCCCCATGTCAAAACACTACCGTCACCTAAGACTGCAGCAAAAGCGAACCCAGCAGCATGAATCTGCTGAACATTCCTCAACTGATCCTGGACGTCAGAGCAGTCACCACCACAATTTGGATTGCCCCAGGTCACAACACTTCCATCAGCCAGGATTGCAACAAAAGCACACCGAGTGCAATGAATCTGCTGAACATTCCTCAGCTGATCCTGGACTGAAGAGCTGTCACCACCGTCCTCTCCATTGCCCCATGTCACAACACTTCCGTCGGCCAAAATAGCAGCAAAAGCAGTGCTGGTGGAATGAATCTGCTGAACATTCCTTAGCCGATCCTGCACTGCAGAGCTGTCACCGCCGTCTTCTCCACTGCCCCATGTTACAACATTCCCGTCAGCCAAGAGTGCAGCAAAAGCAAACCATGTGGCATAAATCTGCCGAACATTCTTCAACTGATCCTGGACTTTGGAGCTGTCACCACCATAGAGTGTATGACCCCATGTCACGACACTTCTGTCAGCCAAGATGGCGGCGAAAGCACAGTCTGTGCCATTGACCTGCTGA
>VSDK01023414.1:171202-196385 GCA_009767595.1 Symbiodinium kawagutii
GCTGAACGTTCCTCAACTGATCACAAACACTGCTACTGTCACCACCACCATCCTCATCTCCCCAGGTGATAACCCGGTCACCACACCAGAGTGCAAAGGCTGAACTCGTTGCAGCTATCTTTGGCTGCTGGGCAACCACAGCAATGGCATCTCCATCTTGGAGTCCGGTAACTTCAAGAGATTCCGTTGGATCATCCAAGAGGCGTCCATCGGGTGCAGCAAGCCTCAGGAAACGTCGACCCAGAGACTGCTGCACTGCTTTCTTCAAATCCCCAACGGTGCCAGACCGCTGAACTGAGACGGCTTCACACCCTCCGCTCGGCAAAGTGGCATGAAGTTCCAAATTCTCCATGGCACATTGACATTTGGGCACCAGTGCAAAATCCAAAATGCTTGCTTTGCCCTATTGAAACTGGGGAGATAGATACAAATCTATCAAATCTATGACAACTATAGAACTTGGAGTTCATGATTCAAGTGTTGCGATCCAATATCCACATGCTCCTAGTCGTGTCAAACCTGTGGTGGCTTTTGGCTGATGACGACAAATGATGCTTCATCAGTCAGTGAGTTATCCAAGGGTTTAGATCCAACAACCTGCAGGCGTATGAAACATGATCCGTTATACTGTGGACCGTGCTCCGATATGATGATTTGTCATGGGAGCGCCGGTGTCCGCCAAACGGGTTGTTGGAACATCCATGTCTGCACTTTGGGTACCCCTAATGATTGGTTTCACTACTGCATTCATTTCGATATTTAATTGGGACTACCACATTGTTGGAAACAAACTGGCTATTCTGGGTACCCCCTGCAGCTTTGTGTTGTCCTTGTTGATCAAGCACCAAGAAATATCATTAATATGGCCCTGAGTCATTAACCTGTACCCTTGGTTGCCGCCTTGATTCCTCCCCATCTGTCTCCCATCTTTGTCATTGGCGACATCACGATACGCCACCCTTGCAGTTCTCATCGTTCCCTGGCTGAAGTTCTAGTGGCGTTCGCAGTTCGTGGATCTCAGACCAGCTGATAGACTGACAATGCCCATGTTTAGATGTTTTTTGGTATAGTTTTCTTGGTACAGAAATGTCAGAGTTAAAATCATTTTGGTTATAGTCCTTTTGGACCATCATTTAACCATCATTTGACCATGACGAAACACCATTAACATCCATTAACCACAACTAAGCACCATTAAACCATCACTAAACCATCATCTAACCATCATTCACCACCATTAGCCACCATTTCACCACCATTTAACCATCATTTAACCATCATTTGACCATCATTCGCCAACCATTCACCAACCATCCATCCACAGCCACAGCACGTCCAACCAGGTCCCCCAACCGTCACAGTGTCGCCCATGCTGACAACGCCGCTTCCCAGGCTCCAGCACCTCAGAAGGAGCACCTGACCATCTGACCATCAAACACTCATTGAACCATCATCTAACCATCATTCGACCCTCAGCCATTAAGCATTGACTATGAGTAGTGGTGATTGATGATGATGGTAAGCATTGCTTAACCATCAATTGAATGTTGAATCATCATCTAACCATCATTTAGCCATGGTTGAAGGTTTAACCATCAACTGGATAATCATCCTCAACCTTCAGTTGAACATCATTCAACCCTCATTGAACCCTCAACCAGCATTTGTCACCATTCAGCATCATTAAACCTCTATGACTAATGGTGATTAACCTCCATATAACCCTAGTAAACCATCATTTAGCCATGGTTGAAGGTTCAACCATCAACTGGATAATCACCATCAACCTTCTGTTGACCCTCATCCAACCCTCGTTGAACCCTCACTGAACCATCATTTTACCATCATTAAGCTCATTAAACCACCATTTTTCCATCATTCAAGCATCATTTTACTATCATGTTTACAATAGTTAAACATCACTTGACCATAATTGACCAGCATTTACAGTAAGCATCCTTGACCATCATTGAATCATCATTTGGTTGTTTCTCAAAATAGGCGTACCCCTAGATCATCCAGTATTAACAATCTATACTAATAAACCAGCCTTAATCAGTGAATCGTTGAATGATTAAACCTCATCTAGCCATCATTCAATCATGGTTTAAGGTGTAACCATCCACTGGATAATCATCATCATCCACCATCAGTTGACCCTCATTCAACCCTCATTGAACCCTCATTAACCATCATCAACCATTGCTAACCACCATTTACCTTCTGTTGACCGTCATTTAAGCATCATTTATTATCATCATCAAACATCATTTATTATCATCATCAAACCTCATTAATCATCATTTTTCAATCCAAAGCTTAATTTTTGGAACGGTAAAACAAAAACGACTCGGGACAGTAGCTTGGAGGTATCCTGCTAACCATCCAGGAATGATGAACAAATATCACAGTCATGATCATCGTCCCACAACCGATATGTTGTAAAGCCAAAGGTTTAGTGCATGGATCAAACAATTAAACATGATCAACCACCAACCTAGAGCATCAACATATGTCATTTCATCTTGTTATATGAGATACCCTTCTGCAAACTTATAAATCGCCATTTCCAACAGGTAAGCCGTCCAGCGAGGGAAATTTCCAAGCTGGGCTGCCAGGGAAGAGACATAAATAAGTGTTTCATGGATATATTGAGCATTGTTACCCTCTGGTAATTAAACATGGCAATGGAAAATAATGGGATCATTTCCCAGGCTTTCTCTAAAATATGGTGATTGTCCATTGCCATTTCAAATTACCGGAGGGAAACCATTTCTGACAATTTCTAATCAGTGTCTGCCACGATTGTTGCTAAGATTCTGCCATTCCGAGCTGCAAGGGAAGTAAAACATCCACAATTACCGATCAAAACCCTACCAGCACAACTGTCATTTCGGCCACAAATGGGATCAAAATCTCCGAACTATTATCCCTTCTCAATGGTTCTGCCAGGACCTAATCTCAACCACAATTAAATATAATTTCCCTTTCTTAAACCATGCTGAACGATCATTGATCATCACATCAATCATTCAGAGCCATCACAAATTAATCATCATTCATCACCACCTACCACCTCAAGCGCCCCCTAAGGCCCGCCCCAAGGCCCCTCCCTTCAGGTCCCCTGTGGAGCCACCACCACGCACCACCGGGTGCCGCACCACTCTCGCGCTTGGAGCTCGGGTCCGCAGACCTGGTGCTCCTCGCTGCTGCAGTCCTGGCACCAAGCTGCGCGTGGGACCCCTACATGGTGCCTAAGTAGCCTGAGTTTGACCAGGTTATATCAGTTATAACCCCTAAGTTGTGGTAGTTGTAAGCCTTGAACTATGGTTGTATCTACCATAGCTAGGAGTTGCAACATGAAACCAACACATGGTTATGTATGGTTTTATCAGCTATAACATGGTTTGAACCAGGCTTTAAGAGCTGCAAAGTGCCAACGGCTGAACATGACACCTGTTATCTGGTTGGCGGTTTTAAGCCCTATGAAAACTACTAGGCAATCAACTGACCATGTGTTAACACTCTGGAAAATATTAGTTTAAAATCACCAGCCAGTTATAAGCTATGGCAATGAAACCTATGGTGATGAATGGACTTCAAGCTACATTGGTTCAACCAAAATGGTTGATGCAATGGCAAAGTGGCAAACCAGGTCAGGTCAAGGGTCTCGATTGTTTTGGCCAAGAAGCCATCCCAAAGCACCAGTGCTTGGGATGGCATGGGTTCACTACTTGGAGGTTAGCACCCCCACTCAGTAGCTGGTGGTGGGCACTACCTTATAGGGGCTAGTGACCATGGGGGTTGTAGGTCACTCACATGCCAAGTGTAAGGCAGGTGACCCACTACTTGGATGGTTCACTAACCATGGTTATAGGGGCTGTATCCGCCTTATAGAGGCACTTGCTATGTTTATATCCCAGTTATTACCCCAAGTGCACACCCAAGTACTACCCAAATGTTTGGTGTGTACGGCTATGACTCATACTACCGCAGTATACTTTTACCCATTTTTAGTCATGAATGGTTTTGAGTTCTGTCCCATACTACCGCAATATGGCGGCAATGACGCTTAAGGGTTGATTTCTTGCATATGATATTGATTGACCCATAATATCTTGACATTGCAGGGGTAACTATTTGCCAAAAACGCCATTCGAAGAGCAGCAACTTTTTGAGGGAACCCATGAATCCCTTGTGGTCCAGGGAACCTCGGCCAAACCCTTTCAAAAAGTACGCAAAATCCACCAACCCATCCACCAAACCCGCCAGTGTCAGCCATTCTTAGCTATTGCAGAACCATAGTCAGCCACTGTAACCTCTCCCTGATCGACTGACCTGCTGTCAACATCACCAGGGTCAGCATTGCGATTTCCGCTCCAGACCATGATCAATCATTTAAGTCTGGTACATTAGCCACTAATATTTGATGATATGTTCTACTATTTATGAGCAAACCACTAAACTATTCACCTGCAAACAGAAAATTCACCGTTTGGAATGATTCGCCCACAAAAATAACATTTGCTGATCATGTTTTAGCTTCCAGGTTGTTTTGCCAAACAGTACCAGTATGAACATCTGCGAACGATTGTCAACTGTCAATCATTCGCTGACCATTGTAGCGTAACCCACATCAGGCATCACTAAACATGAGTTACCGTCATGTTCCTTGAATTTAGCGCGGCCTTCCGTTAAACTACTCTAGAAATAGATTGTGACATAGCACCATTTTGTGGGGAGAACCCCCTGCAAAAACCAGGGATTTCTATGGTGAATTCTCCTGCCAGCTATGTTAGATGAGTCCCCCGAAGGTCCAACCATCAACGGAATCCGTCCTTCTCATCAGGGTACATCCGCTGGTCCTGGAGTGCGGTGGCGTCACCCGAAGTGTTGGGTCTGGTTACCCTCTGGTAGTCCATAACTTGGGACTGGAAACCATAGGAAAAACATAGGAAAACCATAGGAAAAGTATATAGGAAACCTTTAGGAAACCATGGAAAAACTTTAGGAAACCATGGACAACTATAGGAAACCATGGACAACTACAGTATAGGAAAAGTATAGGAAAGCTGTAGGACAACTATAGGAAACCATGGAAAAACTTTGAGAAAACCATAGGAAAAACCATCATAGGAAACCATGGGAAATCATGTTTGTTAGGAAAACCCTGGGGAAGCAGCTATTTCTATGGCGGACTACCAAACGCAAAGGATAATCGTTCACAATGACGGTTGATGATTGTTGATGATAGCAAATGGTGAACGGGTAATGGTTGAAAATGGTGAAGCTTAGTTCAGAATGGGCAATAAGGAGCATATTGTGATGGATGATACAGCTATTACAATAATCATACTTAAGCAATACTTAAGAATCATTACACATTCAAATCAACGATGGCGAAGATCGGTTCACAATGGTTGACAGCATATCAATGTTGGCCAATTGTGCTCAATAAATCTTAAGACGATTTGCTATCTTGGAAACCCATGTTGGCAAGTTTGGTGGCACAAGTTCTACCAACACATCTCACTGGGGTAAACCAACTTGCGCGTGGATGTGGAGCGCTGTGATTAAAGCCATGCGTGAACCCTTCAAACATCTTGCCACAGCACTAGGTACCTGAGTTGGATGCTCATCGACCCAGTCTCGTCGTTTCTATAACCTCTGACCATATGGGTGGTCTCTCAAAATAATTGGGGGACCCCCATATCATCCAGTTAATTACTCGTTAATAATAGTGAACAACCCATTCGGGGGTTCTCCCCGGTTTGAGAAACCACCATATGGCTTCAAGGGGAGGTATGGTCTGGTTTCCCTCATGATTGTGCTTAATGATGCTTACAACCACTCATGGTGAGCAATGACTAATGCCCACCTCTCCAACATTCATGGCCCTCTCCTCTGCCATGTTCGCAATGATCTGGAACTTCAGAGGCAAGGACTGGACGTTCACCTTCATCGCGAAGGGAGAAATTCTCTCGAACCAAACTGGTACAGCGTAAATTGGAGTCTCAGCTATGCTCAAAGGTCCATCCCCAGTAGGCCAAGGGCGCTAGCCGGCATCATCGGCATCAACTAACAGCTGCAATAGTTAAAATAAACAGTTGCTTGCTGCAAGTAAAAATGTTGCTTGCAGCAGCCGCATTGACTCATCATCAGCCCGAGGGTCAATTGAAACACATCTAGTGAGTTCCAATACTGAACCCCAAATCGAACCGTAACCACTTCTGCATAGGAATGCATGAATATCGATAAATTGATATGGTGAAGAATGCGATCACAAGTAAGGATCAACAACCTCTTCTGAACATACCGTAATGAATAATCAAAAGGCCACTAACCCCAGGTTTTGTGTCCAAAAGGATGGCGTTTTCTCATGAAACACGGCATGAGAGAATCATCCAACTGATCTACACACCACGCATAGAGGTTGCTCAGGGTTTGCCCGCCATCAAAACATCATCGAGAAACAACCATGCCCCCTGCGGGGCATGATACTACAGAAACGTCAACACTTTCAGGATCTGTCTCATCATCATTGTAACCACGAGGTAATCATTCAGTTCGCGCTCCATTTTCAGCATCTGCCACCATTTTCACCAACAAGCCTGTATAGCATTTCCAACTGAAACTATTTCTACCATCGTTACATCATGGCGCCACTCACTCCAGCTCACCAGCAACTTGCCATTTTCAGCATCATCTGCCATGACTAAATAATAGCAGTTGGAAAACTGTTCAATGATCGCAAGTAACTGTACCCATTCCCAATCTGTTTCAGCTGGTTTTTTCCACAATTACGGCTAGTAAACTCACCATTTGGCTAGAACACTCCTTCTATAGTTGCTGGTAGCTCCTGGCCTAGTTCCCCTCCTTAAAGGCCCCTTTAAAGGGATCTCCGGGACGGCCCCTGGCCTCCCTCATCCCCAGCTGCCCTCCACCCGCACCGCGCCTCCGCCTCAAAAGCGCCTCGCACCAAGGTGAGCTCCAAAGGTTCGAAGGCATAGCCCCAACCTACGTGGGGCTCGCAAGGTGGCGCGGGGGGATGGCCCGGTTGGGACTGCTGAGGGTGAAGGCGAGCTGGCTAAGGGTGAGTACTTTCTAATGGGAATGACTGGATTAACCGTGGTTGCTTAAGGTTGGCAACTGGGGAATGAATTGACGAACGAAGGGTTGTTTTTTTGGATGGGTTGTCCTGTTGATGGAAGATGGCAGTTTGTGATCGTGAACTGATGACTAATGATGGACAAACAATGGGTGAGTGACGGGTAAATGATGATTGATGATGGATGGTGCATGATTTGTACTCAGTTCGATCAATGGTCACACATAGGTCGATACTGGTATATGATGGTTGACAATGGCGTGGTAGGATGGTTTATACTGATTGGCCGCGCTAATGATCATCTTTGATGATGTCGGTTGATGGTAAATGGTAATGATGTTTCATATATGTATCTATTGCTTATGCATGGTCGGTACACGGACCCATGATGCGGAATGTCGGGAGATGGAGAACGGCTGCAAGACAAAGTGCTCCCTTGCGCCATGAATCTCCGATGAATATCCAACCGCCTGGCTAGATCAGGCAGGGCTAGATACTGCCTGGTTAATTCACCCTGTGCTTGCCATTTCTTTGCAGGGGGTCTGAGAAGGCAAACGTCAGTATCTCATGAAATTGATGGCATCTGCAGTTTCAAAAGAAACAAAAGTACCATGTCCTAGACAGGCAGGCGAATGAATGATTCACTAATGATGGATATGGATAGCGGCTGTTCGAATAAATTGATCAATTATCACTTGATGAATGGCCAGAAAAAGACCACAACGAACCTGAAATTGAGCATGCACAATGATTCGTGGCAAAGTGATGAATCTGATGACTGATAGTTGCTAGTTGTGATCAAAAACTCGTCGACAATGGTTCATAGATGGTTTCAATTTCACAAGATGACTCCGGTATTTCGGATCGTTTGGCGGGATCCATTCTTTGTAGCACCGCATTTTCTTGACGCGCAACCAAGCACAGGCGGTATTACTCTTTTTAAGGGGTTCTTTACCACCACTGATTAAGTAGTGCTTGACATTGGCTTGGTTACTATAATGTCATTATTGGTTCAGAAAAGTCTGCTATTTGGACCAACATCATCTAAACAACATTTCACCATCACGTGACCATCATCTGGCAAACATTTTGACGCCTATTTGATCACCATTGACTGCCCTTAACCATCATCCAACCATCAACCATCATTTCAATACCCTGGAAACATATCAAATCCACTCTTGACAATGGTTCTAACCAGTTCGAACCTACAAAAAATATAAAATCAACTGATTTTCAAGCTTCCAAATTAGTTGGCCAAACAAATTCAGCTTCCAAGTTACTTTGCCAAAGGGCAATTTCACCACCCTTCGCCATGCTTCCTACCACCATCCGCCAGACTTCACCACAACCTCGCCCCTCGCAGCCACCCGAGGCTCGGACGGTTGAAGCTGCCAACTAAGAAGTAACGATCCTCGACGGCCTGGCTACGACGAAGAAATGGGGCCTTCCAAGTGGCTGTAGGGGCACCCAAATCCTCCAAAGGATTGGTTTATTTGGCTACCATCATTGGCCAATATATTATTAAACCATTGGTAGCCAAATAAACCAATATGGTTAATGGTTCATGATGGCTATCTATAACCAATTAAGGATAATATTATCATTAATGATGGTTAATGATAAATAAATGAAAATGGCTAATAAATAAATGAATGATGGTTAATGACAATAAACCAAATGATTATATTGGATGCATGATAATATAAATCCTCCAATCACTATGTAGGGGTAGCCATTTATATTGGATAGTGAATGATGGGTTCATGATGGTGAAAAAATCCTCCAAATATTTGGATGGTACCTGAAGAATCCCCCGAATGTTGGGTGGTTAATGATGGTGAAGGGGGAGTGAATTGGGTGGTTAGTGATGTATTGGTGATGGTATTTGGATGGTTGGTTAATGATGGTTGATAAAGTGGATGACTTGAATGGTTTATCATTAATTAACATTCATTAATAAATGGTGGGTACCCACAATGGTTGGTTGATCCAAATCTTGGATGGCTCAATGTTTATTACCAATAATGAAATAGATATAGATATATGGTGGTTTATCAAGCTCTAAGGGGCCCCCAATCATCCAAGTCAAAACCATTGACAGTAATAAACCAACAAAGTTGCCAGCTGAAGTATCGATATATCGTGGTTTCTCAATAGGAGGTCCCCAAATCCCGAATTATTGGATGGTTTATTTCTAGTAGTGGTTGATAAAGTGGATGATGTGGAGGTACCCGGATTTAGAGGATCAGTTGTGGCAGTGGGTGACATGCTTTTCACTATAACTTGGTAGCATGCAGTTTGACTATAACTTGGTATGGTTGGTTGTTGATTATTACTAGCAACATCTGAATCTGGCTATTTCAATTAACGTACAATGATATCATATCATTATGTGAATTCCTCGACAAACCTAAGTTGTTTGACCATTGTTGACCAGCGACAACCATAAATCACAAATTACACTCAACCATTATGATTAATGAACAATTATTACTGTAACCACGACTGACCATCACCAACCGCCTTCAGCAATAAATCAATTGAATTATCCACGACTTATCACCACCAAACACCATCCACAACTAATCAGAGTGATGAATTAGTCATGATTAATCAACCACTATCAAGCACTAATGAGTACTAACCATGATTAACCCTGGTACGCCTTGGTTGGCAATTAACCAATCACTAGTAACCAGTACTAACCACTATCAAAATACCTCTATTTACCCTGGTTGGTTCCTGACCCCAGGGTTCGTTGGTAGTTGGTAGTTGGGGAATAGGAAGTAAACCATTACAATACCACTACAAACTTTGGTTGATTCCCAAACTTAGTTCACCATTTATTACTAATTTAGTAGTTCATGGTTGATTCCCAAAAGGTAGTTAAACCATTTATTTCTACCAGTAAGTTTATTTCCGCTACATACCACTACAAACCCTGGCTGATTCCCAAACTTTCTTAACCATTCATTACGCAGTTGGTAGTTCATGGACCCCTGGCAGCGCCCTACACCCTGCCTGGCTGGGTCGTGAGCCCACTTTTTGCCACGAGATGGAAATCTCGGACCTTAGGGATACCGACAACGGTGGATCATTCACGGGAACCACTGGTTTTCTATGATCAAGGATCAATAGTCACCATAAAAGGTCAGTAATTCAGTATGAATAAGCATCAATTATCAATAATTCCCACTAATCACAATTCATCAACAATCACCACCATTTTATCACCCATTCATCAGCATATTGACCACGGTTGGCTGATACAGATCACCCTTGGCACCACAAAATCATGGCGCAGCTCTTCAGTTATGGAACCTATAAGTAGCCGAAAATCAGCAATTGATTCAGCAAGTTTCCCATCATAGACGATGATGGTAGATTCACACCAATAGGCGAGCTATTTCTGGTTCAATGAATCTACTTACTGGATGCGGGCTAGCTATAGTTTCCATAGTGAGTGACAAACAAGGAGCAATTTCTGGTTCAAATTGCGGTTTATTGATGGGGACTTTCCCTCGATACTCAGCAATCAACCAGCGATCACAAGTCAACAGCTATCTATGTTTGAACTGATGATGGCCTATTGATAAGGATCTAACCTTGATCACCATTTTGACAATCATCTGTTGATTGATTCATCATCCATCAACCATCATCAACCACAACTGCAACCATTAACAAACCATAGTCACTGCTCCAATAACCAACCAGCTGTCGCTTCGACACCTGGCCATATTCACAAGTTGGTCAAGGCCTTGGTTAGTCAGTCAGCAACAGCAACCGAAAGACACCTATCCTCCACAGCAGCCCGGCATCCCCACGGATCCTCCACATTTCGATGCAGCTCGATGCGGTAAACCTCCGCGGCCGGAACGAGAAATTGTTCGACCCACGAGCGGCCTGAGCTACTAGGGGTGCCTGAGCTTGTGGGTCAAATTGATTAGTGCCTGAGCTTGTTTGACCACTGAGCTGTTTTCACATAAAACAGCCTGAGCTACGAGGGGTGCCAATTGCTGATGACATTAAACAGCCTGTGAGCAAACAGAACCATCCAGCACAATGGCAGCTACATCAGTTTTATTAACGTAAACAGCATGCTATTTCTGTGTGTGGTAGTTTAGATCAAATTCTCACGTTGCTACAGTCTATCGAGACTTCATTAATTCATCATCGCTTAGTCCACTCCGGTGCTACCATTTGGTTCGACCCCTCCTGGGGGCGGCTCCTGGCCTCGCCCTTTAAAGGGTTACGTGGGGACCCCTGGCTCCTGGCCCCGCTCCCTCCCAACCAGCTGGGGTGAGCTGCTGTGGGATAATCACCTGGCCTCTCCATCTTGCGCGTCGATTTGCCACAGCCTTGCGATGCCCAGGCTTCCAGCAGAACTGGACTAAGAAGCCACAGCTATCGACCACAGTACGTTGATGCAAAGATGGAGATAACAACTATGTCACTGTTTTGTTGCATGATTTACTGTCAAAATCATGTATAAGTACAGCGGCATTGTAAGTGATCCCATGCAGAATTATGATTTGCCCCATGTTCTACTAACAAAATTGTAACTATCAGCCTATTCTAACACTGGATAGCATTTAGTCATTATCTTTCTATATATGTGGAGTGTGGTCAGAATGTTTGTTCCCAAAATGACGTGAAAGACTCGTTTAGGTGGGCTGCTTGGCGTAATTGCTTGACCCCGCAAGCAAGTGAGAAAAAATGAAAAAAAATATATCATGCAAAGATTTGGCGCAGTACACACTAAGTTGCCAAAATGTACATCCCATAGTTTATGTTTGCGATGATCAACCAGTTGGATGACCCTGTCAGCTGTTGATGCTACCATCAACGCTGCGATTCTGACGCGACCATTCGGATGTCCCACTTGTAATCATTAGATAGCCATAGAGATGAGTGCTCATTAGATGATCATTTATGGATATTTATCGATGAACGAACCACCAGTGACAACCGTGACTCAGCATTCACCATGACTAACCATCCTTGACAATATTCACTCTTGCATGTTACAATATAGTCATTCACTAACCATTAACATATTACAACCCATCGACTAAGCGTATTGACTAACCATCAACTAGTGAATAAAGCATGATAGTTACTTGACCATGGCTAATCACTCGATCACTAACTTAATCTAACTAATCAGTTGGTTGTTGTAGCATAGCTAAATCCTAGGATTGCTAACCAGTAACCTATCACCAACCAGCTAATCTTGAATTAACCACTAGCCATATTTAGTTGAGGGATATATAATTTCTAGTTATCATCCCCTACCATTAACCATTAACCAGCTATTATTGTTGGTTATCCCCCATTAATTCATAGCTATATCCTTGACCATGCCCTATGAACCCTTGCTTGTACTCATCCGTTTGAAGCCACTGGGCACATCCCTCCATCCAGCGATGCCGTCCACCTCCCAGCATTCTGCTGACCAATGGGAGCCACCTAGGCGACGAGGAGGTAAGTCATGGCACTGAAGGCTGGTGACGCAATGGTTGACTGATGATGTATCACCAGCTGGTAATTATTATAGCTCATCTTATGATGATCATAATTAACACAATGGTTGAATGATGAGCATTTGCTGGTAATATGATTATGCTGATGATTGATCATATTGGAATAATCGCATTATTGGCTAATTGATGATTACTACACGTAATTATTAGCTACTCCTTCTATGCATAATCATGCTAGGAGTAGCTAATAATTATGATCATGCTACAAGTACTTCATGATCATTGGCTAAGGATGGTCATGATTGATGGTAACAAGTGGTAATGATTGATGGTTAAGCTCATGACTTATTATGATGATTAATGGTTGATTCAAATGATAAGCTCAGAAAAAAATGGCTAAGGATGGTGATTGATGGTTGATCTTGGTTGATCATGGTGATGATGTTGATGAATCGCACCATTCACCATGAAGGTGGTGAATATTAGCATTAATGGTTGATAAATTGTTGATGAATTCTTAATTGCTGGTTGATTCATGGTTGATTGACGGTTGATAAATGGCTGGCTAATGGTTGAGGAAGCCACACCTCAATGGCTAACAATGCTGGTGATCGATGGTTGATTGTGGCGGAGCTCGTGGCCTGTGTTTGTTTTAGTTCTGAAGAAGCGCTGGTGAATGTCTCATGAACGGCCAAGGAGCAGCCTTGTTTGAAACCGCATATCCTGACGATGGCTGTTTGAATCTATCTAATTTATCAGCTATGTATTTCCCATGAATATAATCTATGTGCTGAGGAATACATCAACAACCATGCGGGCTAATTGCTCATGAACGAAGAAATCACCATCGCTGGTAGAGAAACCAATCGCTTGGAAGTACCATCATTGAGGGATATGCCCATGGGATAGGCAGTAAACCCTCATAATTATAATCATGGTTTTCTCCTATCCCGTGATTGGATTGAAGTAAAACTACTACCTAGTAAAAGTAAATGATCGTATATTGATGATGTTATGGTCAGTAGTTGGGATGAGCTCCCCTGAAAACTACACGTGTTCACAATGCCGTCCCAAGATTACCATTTGCCCATTTGCATCCATTTGCAGGGAAATCGACCAGCTCTGGGGTGCCCAACAGCCAACTCGGACGAGCGATGCGTTTGTGGGGACTGCGCCACATCAAGGAAATTGGAGGACTTATAATCTGCAGCTAATGGTTCATGATGACTTTTCATAACCGATGATTGCCAATGTTGATACATGGTGCATAAAAAAAGGTGCATTCAATTAATATCAATTGAGTATGATGGATTAGCATGATTGCTAATATTAATTCATCCACCATGATTGCTAATGATTTGGGCTGATCAAGGTTGATGACGATTGATGGATACGCCGGTGGCCCAAGGACACACCCATGTACCCCTCAGGTCATTGTCCGTCAGAACCAGGGATCCGCACGGCGCTGTACAAGGTGCCATAGCCCTGCTCTTCCACCACAGGCGCCAGGTTCTGACAGTAGTCCTTCACAGGGCTCCGGGAGCATGTGTGTGTGTGCTGAGGTGCCAAAAAATACCCCAATGTATCATAGTCAAATGGGTTTTTTATTTTCAGATTGTCATTTTGGGGATGGTTGGGGTTTGGGGATGGTTGGGGGATCCCCTTGAAGGATCAATGGCACCAGGGCACTTTTGCCTCGGACTCCGCCCAGTCCTGGTTCCGCAGGAAGTGGAATTTCAGGCCTAACCTGGCGTTCACAACAGCATCTTGAACTGCCTGAGCATTATACGTGCCCTCCCCCGAAAGAAAAGAGTCAAAAATACTTGGTCACTACATGCCCCAAGTATTTAATTATGGATGTACGCATGTGCTTCCCAAGATGGGCTGAACCATTCCAAAAAACGAACGCAGCAGGCCCCAGGCCATCAACAAAAACTTGCAAGCTTTTTACCCATCAGTTCCTTCGAATGTGAGACCTACCACCCTCCCAGCTGCAGCGCCTATTGCATTGTACCTCTGCTGTGTGGACTCCAGGCCTTCGCGAGTGATCGATGGCAGCGGATCACAAAACAGTGACGTCGGCAGCTTCGGCCATGTCTTTGGGCTGGGTTAGAAGCAAACATCGATGGTTGAGTCATGGTACTTGCGAGCAGCTGAGTCATGGTATTAATTGGCAGTTGACTCAAAGTTGGCTGTAGTTGATGGGTCACCTCTCTATCTTTGGGGTCTTAGTGTTGAAAATGATGTGTGATCGATTTTGTTCGAACTCAAGTAAGTCAAACGGAAAATTGTATGATACTACATGAAAGTATGAGGCAACGAGATCCCAATTGAAGTGCTCAATTCAGCGTTCTGACCCTGTTGCTTTTTTTATCCGACAAACACAACATGTGCAGCTTCACTGCACCTGCGGGGAACGGCTCTCAGAACTATTGGGCCCACCCAGCGCATACAATTTGTCGCAGTGTTTCTGAGCCTCACCCCTAAGTATCCCTAACCAAAGCTTGGTGGATCATCTCCTGCTGCACCCCACCGCAGATCGTGCCTGCTTGGATCTGGCACCATGTCCTGTGGGTCGAAGCAACTCCAGGACCCCAAGATTTGGTACCTGGAACTGCGGCAGGGAGGTGACTGGTCAGGGCTAGGACCCCCAGCTGCGTTAGCGATTCGTTGGCGAACATAACTGGGTCAACTACTAAGATGCATCAATCGATTCACATCTATTTCATCTCTATATTCTATGCTCATATCCGAAAAAAACATTTTAAAAGCAGCTACAATAATACTTTACATTATTTTACATACCAATCCCCACACATTGATGGTATCCACCCCACCCTGACCCCCACACCACCATGGCCCCATCCCAGACGCAGGCCACGTGGCGTCGTCCGTGACCTTCTGCGGCTCGTCTTCCAACTTCTCCCAGCTGAGACGCTTCACCTGCGCGGTGCCCCACCTCGGTGCCCTGGGCCCGGTGCCCTTGGGGTCGAGTTGGCCAGGTGCCGTTGGGAGCGGTTCGGCATCCAATTAGTACCCATGAGTCAGTGGGATAATCAACTAGTTGGTTTGTTCATCCAATTTACTTGCTTCCTTCAATAAACCGATGATGCTTGATTTCACCAACATGATAGCTATTACGATTACCCATGATGAATGTTGCATCTGCAAATCATCAAATGATGTGCTGCTTAGCAACGAACCATTGGAACTTCGGACCGCTGGAGGTCTCAGCATACAATTCGCCCAGTGCCGAGCATCACTGGATCCCAACCCTCGCCTTGCCGGGAGTGAAGGTGATGCAAAACCTGCGAATGCTGCCATGGCGGAACCAACATGCAATGTGAGTTTACGCTGGGGTCGGAACAAAATCCATGGAGAACCAAGGAGAACATGGGAAAACCCATGGAAGACCAATCTTTCCAGCTGGAAAAAAAAAAATATATATATATGTAAACATATGAAAATGATTGAAAATGTATGGATGTCACACGAATTACATTGATTTACAAAGCCGTTTGATGTTTGACTTGACTCAGAATGTGTTCAACAATTTCAGGAAAAGTGTGGAGAACCTATTTGTGGCAAAGGTTGTTCAGCAAATGAAACTGACAATATTGATGTCTGTAATCAAGGACTCCTACTAAAAGTAACCAATAATTTCAGATGGACACTCTAATCCAAGAGTCCTTCTTGTCCCATCTACCATCTGATCTCAATGTTTATCTCACTTGATTTATTTGAACAACTTGCACCAACAACATATTTAATATGAATGTTGGTTTAAGTTCGACAAGAAAGGGCTCAAGAACCCCCAGATCAGATGGTCCACTCACTTTTCCCACATCCAAAGAATTACCCTCGGTCGATGGGGACGGTAAATCATCCACCTGAAAGCCCACAGCTTCAATCAACAATCACGAAATATCTGCTGCTATCAAGCATGCTGACTAACCAGCTTTACTCATAACTCACCATTAATTTCTAGACCATAACTACTCCCCCTGCATTCCCAAATTTCAAACTAACAGCCATCTGAAAATTATTACAGTAGCAATCAATGAACTCTGCTTGAGAAAATCCGTAGGATGTTTGATTGCCAATGATGCAGAGTTTGCTGTATTTAGATTGCAATTGATCTACTTGAGAAAATCAGCAAAGATCTCAACCCCTCCACTGGTCGAGTCTCCCCTTCACTAGGCACCACCAGCTGCCGCTTCCCGCGTCACCGGCGGTGCCGCGCCTGCTGCCCACCGGAGCCTGATCCTCCCCGGGCAAATCCCAGGAGGGTCGGCCGCTCAGCTGCCAGCACCTGAGCTAAGCCATGGACAAAGGTCGGGATGAGGGATGAGGGTTGGTGCAGTTGATGGTTGGTTGACTTGGTGGTGAATAGAGGCTTGAGGATGGTCGATGATGATGGTTGATGATTATGATGGTATTGTGATTGCTGATGGTTGATGATGCTGGATGGTTGATTGATGCCGAATGACTTGGTGATATATATATATATAGAGAGAGAGAGGGTTGAGGATGGTTGTAAATGATGGTTGCTGGTGTTGATGATGATGGTTGGTAATGCTTCACTTCAATGCCTTATGTTATGGTGTTTGATAATGGTTGATACTGGTTGTGCGAAGGTTGAGTATAGTTGATGTTGGTTGATGATGGTTAATGACGCTTGGCGATGATTGATGGTTGTGAATGATGGTTCGCAGTGGCTGCAGTAGTCTCGAGAAACAGCGAGGATTCTTCGGACCATTCGGACCAATGGTGTCCCGATTCACTAGTGATCACTTGTGTAACTTGGAAAACTTACAGTTTGATGCGAGAAATGCATGTGCTTCGCTTTTTGGTTCGCATCTGCTCATGTGTGACAAACAAAAACTCACCAATTTCATTTTGATTTATGAGTGCATACTCACAGCTGGTTGAAGCCATCTGCTCTCTGTAGATTCCAGCCCATGCTTTCTGCCGATCTTGTCATCTATCTCTAGCCATCCGAATGATGTTCAACGGCTGAAAATATACATATATTATTATATTCAAAACTGCATATGCCATGTTTGAGAGCTGAATCCTATCTGGAACCTAGAAAGCACTCCCACCATGACTTTGCGATAATCCCCGTTACATCCTGTCACAATCCACCCTGGATCATCCCCTAGTCCTTGACAGGGCTTGGCCCAGCAGCACCAACAACTTGTTTTCCTATGGTTTTCTCTGCAGCAAACTTCTGTTGCGTTGCTAAACGATCCAAGCGACGTTGAAATTGTTCAACTCCATAAGCAAGAATGCTGGGGGATCTGACAATCAAAGCAACCACCTGGCCTTGCGGCAGAACATCTGTCAGCATTTTGACTTTGGACTTCATGTTTGCAGTACTCAATCCAAGAAGGATTGGACAACGACTGATCAAATCAGAAACGTCGTCTTTTCTCAAACCCAGACTTTTGAACCACAGCACTTTGGGTTTCAGATTCTGGTCAAGGCTATATCCCAAAATTTGCGGTTTGATGGCTAGAGTTCTTGCAACCTGAGTTTTGTTGAGACCCAGGTCGAACATCCACTGCACGGTAGGTTTCAAGTTCTGTTGAATGCTGCATCCAAAGACTTGTGGAAAAGCTGCTACAACCTTTGCGACCTGAGCTTTGTTCAGACCCAAGTCCAACATCCATTGCACGGTTGGTTTCATGTTCTGTTCGATGCTGTAACCAAAAACTTTCGGAAAAGCTGCTACAACCTTTGCGACCCGAGCTTTGCTCAGGCCCAAGTCCAACATCCACTGCACCGTAGGCTTCAAGTTCTTTTCGGTGCTGTAGCTAAGAACCCTTGGACTAACTGCGACAATCCTAGCAACCTGAGCTTCGCTAAGACCCAAGTCCAGCATCCAACACACCTTCGGTTTCAAGTTACGTTCAATGCTGAGACCAAGAGTTTGTGGGCAATCTGCAACGATCTTGGCAACCTGAGATTTGCCCAGTCCCAAGTCCAACATCCACTGCACCTTCTGCTTGAAGTTCTGCTGGGTCCGGTAACCAAAAACTTTGGGAAAAATTACAACATTCTTGGCAATCTGAGCTTTGTCAAGACCCAAGTCTAGCATCCAATGCTCAGTAACTCTCAGATTGTGTTCGACATTGCGTCGAACAAGTTGGGGAAACCTGGTGATTGCTTTCACAATTTGAGATTGGCACAAACCGATGTCGCGGAGCCATGCCATTGACGGTTCAAGATGCTGCGTGATCGAGACGTTTGACATCGTCGCAACAGTCTGGTTCATTTGTTTGATGTTGGCAGAGCAAAATCCGCTGGAACTCAAAAAACAATCTACTTCGGCTGCTGTACTTCCACCAGCAGCAATTGAAGCTGCGTCGCAAAATTCTCTTGCCGCTACCGGAATGCTGCGAAAACCTTTAGACAAGTGAAGGTGTAGCCGTTTGGAAACCTCAGATTTGAACTGTGCGTTTGCTTCAATCAACAGAACATGTACCACCGCTTGCAACACCTTCCGCACAGCCTGTTGGTCACCCTGTCGCCACTTTGGAACAGAAATCCAAGTGCTGCCTGCTTTGTGTGACCTACTAGTACTTGTATGGCTAAGTCGCACCACCCAGGAACCTTCTGGGGCATTTGCCAGCAGCGCAGCATTCTTCTGTTCGTCCTTCAAAATGCCCTCCTCTTCCCCATGCCGCCAATATCCATCGTATTCCACAAAAAGAGCGGCATCCTTCCTCTTCAGAACTCCATACACTGCCAGATCCGGGTCCAAATAATGTCCACCCCACCCTTCAGGTGCCGGAAACCTCCGAAACATCTCCGCGATAGGCGTGCGAGGCCTCAACAGCACCGCCAGCTGCGACAGCAGCTCCGCTTCAGCCATGCTATCGACCCGCTCCCGTGGCCAGCCAGTTCTCCACCACTCTGGTGGTAGTGAAGTACCACAGCGAACGGTCACTTGCCCTTTCCACACGCATGGCACACGACAAAGGACCGTCCATGGCTTCAATCGAAGCATGGCAGTGGAACTGTGAGCCATCAGCACTTGAAGCCCAAGCTTCTGGCCTTGGGATTGCGTAAACCTATACACCTAGCTGCCCAAAGGCACCAGCAATGAAACAACGCAAGCCCTTTGCAAAGTGCCAAGGTTGCAGAGGCAGGATGTCACTGCGTGACTGGAAAAACAAGCTCACGCATTGAAGAAACATGCCTCTAAACGCGTGGGAAATCAACTGGCGCATGGTCACACCATATCGGACCATACTATTGCCGGAACAATTTTTGACTCGTTTAACATCGATTTCAAGATCCCTTCAATCTACCCACGTCCTGATCACAATCACACATTCAAAGTTGTACTCACACAACAAGTCAAAGACATCAAAGGTTCATCATATTCTCATCAGCATCATCATCATCATCATCATCATCATCATCATCATCATCATCATCATCATCATCATCATCATCCACATCATTCTCAACATCGACCTCCTCCCAAGCCACCGGCTCCTCCCAAAAAAATATACGTTCCCCCTACCAACCGACAGCCCCTCAGAGTGCACTCCGTGGCCCCGACATCTGTCGCTCCCGGCCCTTGTGAGGTCCCACGCAGGGCATGTCCTGATGACCAAGGGTCCCAGCGGCTGGTGGATCTGGATGGGTTGGACGGCTGTTTGGAGGTGTTCACCTGAATATGGTGATAGAGTTGTTGGATTTGTCGGGATTTGTTGGAGTGATTGATTTGTTAGTTGTTGATTCATGCTTTGTTGGTGGATGTGTGGATTTGTTGGGTGGTTAGTTGCATAATGGTTGGGTTAGGTCAGGTTGGTCATTGATTTTTCCGGTCGCCACTTCGTACTTGTGATCCATAATATTGCGGCGTTCATTGTACGCAGTTGATCCGTGGTGAGTTTGAGTGATTTCCAAAAGCCGTGGCTATGGTGGACAGCTTCTACTGATTGCTTAGGCTTAACAAATAGT
The DNA here is from genome assembly GCA_009767595.1 of Symbiodinium kawagutii. NCBI lineage: Eukaryota > Dinophyceae > Suessiales > Symbiodiniaceae > Symbiodinium > Symbiodinium kawagutii. The sequence continues at coordinate 191,780 of VSDK01023414.1, forward strand.
CGTCCCATGATCAAGCTTGAATCTGCCGGGTCCTGGGGCGGTTTGATCACTACGTCAGGCAGCTAAGGTTAGATCAACACAAATAAACCCCAATGTTAAATGGTAAATCACACTGATGAGGGTGTATTCAAGTGACATAGTAATCAAAAAGTCAGCCAATCATCGACGTTCCCAGGACCTTCCATGTAGGACACAGTGAAGCCCAGTCAAGTAGCCTTCCAGGACTTGTGCACGGCGGGGTAGATCTTCTTGGACCAACTGTTGTTCCGGAGCAAATAAAACCTGGGCGTAGCACAATGGACGGCGCCCCAAACGATAGCTAAGTTGGTGAACTATAGACTTGATGGGATCAATAAGGGCTAACAACATCTAACCGAGTTGGCGTATAACTATATAGTTAGCAACTAGGCAAACCGCAGCACTTCTACTTTTGGAGGTGCTGGTTTTGGATTGATGCTAAACCCACATAGTGATCACACCATATGAAACTCATCACGTCAAACTTTTGGGAGTCAAAGCTCGCTGAATATGAGGGCAGCAAAAAAAATTCAGCATTGGCTGAGACTGGTTGATGTAATTGGCTTTGCTTGACTTGATGTTGAAGTTGTCATCACGAAGCTTAATTGGACAATGTTGTACCCACCCCAACAAAATCAGCATCCATCGCCAGGGACATCAAGTGCTATGGTTGAAAAACAGGCCATGGAAGCCCAAAGTTTGTTGGTCCAACCAACACATGGTTGTCCCAGATTTTGATGCCCAAGACTGGTTGGTTGCACCCAGGGATGCGGTGCCAATCATTCACAGGTTGCTGAGGCAGGTACCTGGGGGTCCTGGCACGTGAGCTTCACTTGTTTTCTCAGTGAATGGATCAAGTTGTCATCCGCAACCGGCAACTGCTTGGGTTTTACCATCGGTAAATCCAGCAACAATTGACCAGCACCAATGAAACATCAATCAATCGACCAGAACGGATTCATTTGTTGATACTACATGATTGGTTGATTCTGATCGATTAATTTCTTGTTGGCAATTATCAACCCATCGAAGCTAGCAACAAATAGATATTTTGGACCAATTAATCAACTATATCGTATTCTTGAGTTCTTGAACCATTCTGAACAGTAACACGCAACAAGAACAAACCGATTAATTCGCTGAAACTAATCGACCATTCTGTAATTGATAATTACTTATTATCAGCAATCTTTGTAGCAATATTAGTTGATACTTATAATCGACCATTCTTTAATGAGCATGGTCATGTTAGCTACAGATACTTGCCATAAGAATGGTAGCTTATCATGATAATGCTATCAAGTGTCTGTACCTTCACCATCTTCAATAGCAACCAATAGGTCACAACCATCCACCAAAAGCGCTGCGCTGAGTTGCTGCTCCCAACCGTTGGGACCCAAAGTGACCTGGTGGGTGCTGGACACGGGGTGCATACTGAATGGCAGTAGTAGTAGGAGTAGGTGGAGTTGGTGATTCTCATTGGGTGGTTTCTTAAGTCATAGGGTATACCAAATCATCCCATATTAGCCATTTATAGTACTAAACCCACCACATTTGGGGGTTCCCAATTTTGAGAAACCCCTCGTTGGTACTTGATATTAACTTACTAACACTTCTTGCCAGCATCAAGAGTCCCATTGGAGGAAAAGCAAGCATCAATAGTGCTGGCAATAACTGTTCATAAGAATGAGAATAACTGACCAATATCAAATACTCATTGGTGATGCTCATTGTTCATAAGTTAATATCAAATACCAATGAGTCAATGAGAATGACCAACCAATCCTGACACGTGACTTCAAATCTCCTGTTAGCTCCAAACCGCGTCCTCTTTAGGATGAGGAATCAGATCCTGGGCTTCCTATCCAGTCAGAAGCGTTGAATTTCCATAGAATCTCATAGTGATCCACTTGAATATCTACGTGGTGAAGTTTACTTCTAGATATGGAAATCCAGAGTTATCCCACTGCTTGATAACAAATCCATAGTGAACCAATCAGTCAGAATAGTCCTTGAATTTCCCTTGAAACCCTTGAATCCACACTAAATCACTAATAGTAATCCATAGATGTTCACAGGAATTCCATTCCAATGCTTTGAATTCCAAGCCTCTTCACCACAAAACGTATGACCCATGTCCGCAACCGCGCCTCGTAGGTAAACCTCGGCGTCCCACACTCCAGAAAACAAAAACAAACAGGCAGGCCAGGCTATCTGGGTTCCGTCCACAAATAATGGTCAATTCTAGCTATAAATCGTAGAGGATGATGCAAAATCTCTAGTGATGATGGTAAATCCAACATCATCTTCAGAAGAATTTCATGATTTAATGACTATATATTAACTGTTGTATGATGATGATTGCTCAATGATGGTTGATAACACGCGATCATCGGCAAGAGCTCGTTGAGTATGTCCAGCTCGCACTAATGATCAGGTCTTGGGATGCATCACATGCAACTGGTTTGATACATTGAGCGATGAAGGATGTATGCACGGCAATGATACAGTAAACCAGTGCTCAATAAGGTGCATAATAATGCATACATGCATATCTTAAGCATCTAATACAAAAGATGATGCATTGCAGTAGTAATAAGCTAACCAGTGCATAATATGAAAAGCTGCACTGTGCAATCCATTCTAAGGCAGCATCATGTGATGCAGTCATTACACATTGCACAATGGGAGATCCATATTGTTGCAATGGGAGATCCACATTCATAAACCACCACCATTCTTTGCAAATAATGTTGATTCCATATGATTTACCATGGTTTACCAAACTCAAACATAGAATCAACATTATACAATGCCACATATTGCTGATTCAATTGTGATCATTGTGATTCTCACATATTTCACCGTGCATCCTTGCTACCCCATCTGTACACTCTGGGTAACTGACCTGGTTGCGTGGAAATTCCACCATAGAAATAGCTGCTATACCCATCTTTTTGAGCTTCCAGAGGGATCATTTATCAGAGGGCAACCCTGAAATAACCACATCAATGATCACTAACGAATATTAACAACTAATCAAGAACCATTAGTTAATCTACCACTAATTAGTAACAATGATTCAAATTAATTAACCATTAGTTGAATTACAAACCATTAGTAGTAAGCGGTAGTAAGTCATGAGCGACCATTTACAGTTATAATGATAACCATATCGCCACTAAATCACTAACCATTAGTTACCAATAGTTATCATCAATTATCACTAGTTATATCATCATTAGTAACATTTCTCAACCATTAGTTCATCTACCCAAAAGATCTCCTTCCCATCTCCTCCACATGGCAGCGCCTCCCTGGTCCCTGCGTGTCCCCACGAGCCGTTGGAGGCTTTGCTCATGTCCTGCGCTTCCCTCATGGCCGTCCAGGTGCCTTGGGCGACGGCACCGGGCTCGTCGCGAAGTCTTCGGCAACGAATGATGATGATATCATGACCTAATAATGAAGTCATTAAATGACCATGATCAAAATGGATGATATCATCATCATATCATCATAAGGTATGGTATCATTTTGTTATGATATCATCCATGATGATCAAATCCTAATAGTATTGGAGGTCTTTAATAGTGTTTGTTTAATGGATTTGAATGGGTTTCTGTATGGGTTTCTGTATGGGTTTATGTATTGGTTTGTGTGGATTTTTTATGGGGTCATATCGTGATATTACAAGGTATCGAAATGGTATCTATCTAATTCACGATGGGTTCATAGGGAAATCCAGCTGTTCGGAAACCATACCAGCTCTATCGCTGCTGCGATGTCTAGAAAAAACTGAAACACTACAAGAAGAGCTGAATCTACACCATGCGGTGGGGCCTGATGCGGTAAAACTGAATTTTCAGGTATCAATCACCGGATGGTAATATCTAACCAGAAAATGAATAACCGTTAAGCTAGTGCAGCTAACCCCACAGCAAGCAGCTAGAGGTCTTTTTGAGCCGCACATGCTAAGGCAAAAGGTAAGCAATGATGTATGCATATATATTACAGGGGTTTTATGTGGTGCGCTTTTACACCCCCCTCAGATCCGCCGCACAGGAAGGAGATGCTTCCAGCTGTCTGCAAGTTCGGGCAAGCAAATGAATGCTGCCAATGTTTTCCTCCTTGCAGTTTTAAACTCAGCTTCAAGCAAAAGTGCAGCACATGGATCCGTTCTCGAATTAAAGAGATTTGTGCCTTTAGCATTGCTCCAAAATGGCTTGGGGTATTAGCGTTCGTGGTACTTGTTCCAGACAGAACTTCCGCCCCAACGCCAGTACCACGACCCTCTCCACTTCTCCCACTCAACTCCCTGCGAGTCTTCACGCTCTGCTTGCGTGCGGTAGTATCCGCGATGCTCTCGCTCAACCATTGCAGCAGTAGCTCTTCCAGATCCTGAAGAAGCCGTTTGTTGACGCCATGCATTGTATCCAGTTCCCCTTTGGCGCGGTGAGTATTTGGGCTCAGCATTTAAGCTGGCGGAATCTGCACCTGCGGCTTGGGACGCTTGGGACTTGTTGATGGCGCTCTGCCTCTTCTTCTGCTGGATGTTCTCAAGCACCTTGGGGAGGTTGCTGTCGTACAT
>VSDK01023420.1:0-10299 GCA_009767595.1 Symbiodinium kawagutii
CCCAGGGCCGTTTCTGTTGCGCTATCGTTTCTACTTGTTGCAATTCTTCTCAGCACTCATCAATGTAAACTTTGCCGTGCTAGCTTTCGTCACCTACCCTTGGCCTCAAGTGATGGTTGATGATGCATGATGTCAGTAGGGAAAAATGGCACAGCCAGAAGCTTGTGGGTCAGAGATCGACATGCCGCGAGGTGCCGCAAACAGTTTGAAGCGGCGAAAGTTAGAAGCTGAGAACTGCTCAAAATCACCAAACCCAAAAACGATGTCGACGAAGTCCATCTCGTCCCCTTGCCCACCCATCTTCAGCCTTTGCACAGCCCAAAGATGCCCAAAGGCTCAGAAGATCGTCGAGCAGAGAGCGCAACTGAGGCATTTGTCTTTGCATTTTTATTTGGTCCATACAAAATGAATGGTCCATATTGGGGTCACAAAGGGTTCACCTGTCACTTGGGCCAAATCACCATGGAATTTGCATGGCAGAATCCCAATGGCTGCGCCAGACATGCCTTGGCGGTCCTGAAGAAGGATCACCAGCAGCAGGAGGAGTCTGATCTTGGGGCCATCAAGGGAGGGCCAAGTTCGGGCAAAGCTCATGGAAATTCGCGAAAGCAAAGTGAGGAGTAGGCAGTTTGGATGTTGCCAGTCAAATTAAGTTGTTCAGTACTCGTAGGAAGAACTGATGGTATTTGGAACTTTCTGGGTCTCTGGGCGCCCTACACCAACAAAATTGGGAGAGACTTGTCCACTCTGGAGGAAGAGAAAGCTATGCTGTTCGATGTGGACTTTGCTGCTGTGGCCTTTGAGGTGGAGATTCGGCCAGTTTGAGGGTTGTGGCGAAGCATATGATGCACGTGGAGACATTTTCTTTTCATTTCTTGATACGTCTCCACGTGTATCATATGGTTTGACTCAACTTCATCAACTTGACTCTTCTGCGGTTTGAATCTCCGGATCGATCTGTGATCAGAACACTGGGACACGTTGCGGCATCCTTTGCAGCGCAGGCGGATGACGCTGAGGAGCGCTACAGACGCCTGCGACAACATGTCAAAGACTGTGAGGAGGAGCCGTCTGGGGAGATCTCCGGAAGTGGCACAAGAAGTGGCAGCGGTCTATGGGCAGTTCAGATTCTCTGAGCTGGCGTTTCTATGCGTTTCTCATGTATTGACAAGTGATAACTACTCGCTTGACCCATTTTCGTTCAGAGATATATTGTGAATGTATATGCATGCATGTAACATCATGTAACCATGATTTGGACTTGGTGAACTTGCAGTTGTCAGTGGATATGGCAGAATGAGGACCTTAGCTGGGTGCTAGATTGAATCTACAGCCATGGGAGAGAAATAGCTGATTCTTGTTTCTGGTTGATGACAAGGGCACCCGTATCCTGAGTTTCGGCCATGCCACCAGCTGAGGAGGAAAAACTTCACAGTGAACTGCTGACAGAAGAGGTGCTTCAAGTCATGTTGGTCGCTAGAAGGAGGAAAGCCATGGATGTCCATGAGCAATAGTTGGTGAGAAAAGTTACAGTAGCAATTCACATTTTGAATGCAAATAAGTATCTCGATGTATCACATGCTTCTGATGCTTTAGGGCCCACTTGCTACACATGTGCATCTTTTTGATGGTACCCAAAAAACACTTGAACCAACTGACTGCAATATTTGTGGTGCGGGTTGAGGCAAACCTGTGCCGACAACTGCAATGCGTCACCCTGCGAGAGGCATTGGCTGATCCTTTTGGGACCAATTTTTGGGCAAAGCATACCAGTTCTCCGTGAAAGTGCGGCACTTTTTCGACTTCTCATGAAACAACTCTACCAATTTGTTCCTTTGCATCCCCTCAAGGGTAGACCATGACGGTATTCCAGACTTGATTTGTTGCTCCTGGCAAGGTCTAGAGCGCAAAGTAGCCTGGGAAAAAGTGACGCACACGTGCTGCAAGATCATCTCTGTTCACGTGTAAATGGTATGCTGGAGAAAGTGTTGGGTTCCAGTCAGAGAACGACTTCATCGTAGAAAACTTGTGCGCAACGAACATGAGCCTGATGGATTTGCTCAGACGCCATGGTTTCCAAAGTGTGAACCTTGCAGTGTTTCTTTCTGCTGGACATGGCTGGAACTGGGGAAGGGGCGTCGCAGAGTCACAGGATGGTTGCAGGATGGCAATGTTCCTGCTGTGATGGCATTTAAGCCATGCCTTCAGGGATATGGCGCAAGAGAGGCATCATTTCTTCAACATCACAGCAGGCAGTATGTCATGATAGCCACTCAAGTCAGCAAGATGGTCTCGACTCGTCATAGAATCTTCTGAAGACATCTGACAAGATTTGGGTATTGCCAGATGACATGCTAGATGCCAGATGTACATCGCAAAAGCAGGTGACTGAAAGAAGAGCATTCCGCGGCAACATGAGACGCCATGAGCGTGGTCTGCATTTGGGCTACCAATGAGCAGTTGGACTGCATCTCCCTCAGGGGCGAAGCATGGCGAGGCCGAACCCCCAAATCTCAAGGCCATGGTAGCAGTGATCAACCAGTCTTCACAGGCGTGTGAAACATGGATATTGGAAAGTGCTGAGATCAGATTAGTAGATCCCTTCTGACAATCATAACTGATCATAGCTACTGCGTGGGACATGGCTGAAGAGTGGCAACTATCATCAACTTGCCTTAGTCACTACTATCCTTAACCATGACCATCCATCATTTACCATGATCACCCATTACTAACCAAGATGAACCATCATAAACTAAACCATGGCTCTAAAGCTTGTCAAACCACCATGAATCAGAGCTATTTCCCACAGCTATTTACCATAGCTAGCCATCATCAACCATCCACCAGCTTGAAACCTTCGTTGCCACCAGCTTGAAACGACCTCTGAGGTCACGTGCAGGTGGTCCTGCTGGTGCTTTCCGTGTTGCTGCTCTTGGGCTGCCTGGGTGTAGTTTGGCGATGCTGGCGCCCAGAGGTTCCAGCTGTGGGTGCGGCACCAACGAATGCACCGTTCGAACTTGGTTTGCTCAAGGAACTTGTTGGAAGCTGCAGCTGCTAGGAATTTTGCTTAAAACTTGAAGTTCTTGAAGCGGTTGAATCTGGTTGAATTAGATTGTATTAACATGAAGTTGTGAAGCAGTTGATTTAGCAGTTGATTTAATACAATGAATTTATTAAATTGAATTATTGTATTATTAAATTGATTAATACAATTAAAATATATTAAATTTAATTTATTGATACAATTAAGATACAATTAAGATACAATTAAAATAGAATTTTGTTTCTGGTTAAAGCTGGTTGTTTCAGGCCTCAGTCGCCAGGTCTTGCCCGAGAGCGGCCAGCGCCGATGCGGGGAGTTGGGCAAGCAAGCCTTCACCGTGGTGCCAAAGCAGCCCAAGCCCACACGCACGTTGCTGGACCAGGTCCAACCCAAGCAAGATGGGCCAAGATGGTCAACAGAACACCACTTTTTTAAACGAAGGTTTTAGAACCAGACCTGAAAGGCATTCGAGATCACAGCTTGCACTTCACAGCAGAACATGCAGTGCCACTTGTTGGTCACCGACTTCTTTGGAGGCTCCTGGTCAACCAAAGGAGCATCAAGCGCAGCCGAATGGAGCAGGCGCTTGTGACTTGGTGGTTCACATCCTGTTGCACCATCTGCACCGGTGGCCAGCTGACATTTGGGCCATCTTGGGCCATTTTGAACCTATCAGCTGATGTTGTCAACGGGCCATTTGCCACCATTTGATGGCAATGGTTTGCGGCCAAGATGCAGCTTTTGCCCAGCTCCTAGTGGCTCAGGTGATTCGAACATGGCCCCAAGGCCAAGCCAGGTGTCCAAAGCATCTCGTAACTGGGCGTATCCGGGGGAAGTTCAGCTGACGTGTGCTCCAGAAGAAAGCCATCATCAAGAGTCTCAATGACGGCATTTAGGATGAACGGATTAGAAATGCTTGTAATAATATATTCATGAAAACAATAGTTGTAAGAATTGTATCATTGCCATGCTTATAGTGCTGATCATTGTGGTCGTTCTCCTCCTCCTCCTCCTCCTCCTCCTCCTAATCATCATCACTCATCCCCTTCACTGTACTAGTACTCAATATGGTGATCAGCAATGGTGGTTGATGACAGTCCATGCGTGTCGGTTGCGGGTGATCGGTACCCCCCTCAGTTACCTGGATGCTTTTTTTCCCCAGCTACAGCATGGTGAGGAAAGATCACAACTCCGGAAGTTGTTGGTTGTTTTGGTAACAACCGGAATTGCATCATTTTGTAAAGAAACCCAACAAACGCATGAACATGTTTCAAGCTTTTCTGTGTATCTTGGCATGACTGGGTAGCAGGGGAATCGCGGAAGTATGGCTGCGTCTTTCTGGTGCCACATTGGGTCGAAGATCATGTTCACAGGATCATAGACTGAATAGGGTCCAAAAGCCCACTGAGAAACAGGGATGTTATCCAGCCCTGACCGGTATAATTTGGTAACAATGCAAGTCCACGATCAACACTTTGGATTGCTATTGATCTCTATCTAAATCTACAAAAAGTCAGAGAAATGTGTTTGAATTCACAGTTTTGGTTGTTGACGAACCAAACATGGCTGGTCAACAGTATGCACTCAACATTCTCAGGTCACGAGAAGCTTGAAATATTCATTAGTGGCCCAAGATGGGGGGGTGACCATGGGTGACCCTCAAACCACGCAGCATCATCACTATTCACAGGAAAGTAGGGGTACCCCACTTGAGTTTTCACCCGCGTGGTCAGATTCAAATCGAAATCCTAGACGCAACAAATTTTTCGCTCAGCGAGACAGGAATTGCTTGATTGAGAATGAAGAACAATTCCTTACATCCACTCTGGCGGCTTGGAAGATGGAATGGTCAAATGGAAGATTACCAATAATTACTGACATCAAATGATTAACCAATATCAATGTTTTATATCAATGTTTTATCAACTTAACCAATATGATAAGCCATTTAATTTGTAATATCAAATGATTATAAAATTATATAAGCCATTTTGATCAATACCACGACTGGCCAACCTGGTTGGCGTGACCTTGTCCACCAGCTTTCAGCATCCAAGGCCCACGTCTGGCGCGTATCGCTTCGGCAGTGTCACAGCTGCGACCATCCAAGGTGCACGTGGCGCCATGGCTGCATCCAACCGGGGATTTTTTGGGATGCCACGAAGCCTAAGTTGGATCACGTTGGATGATTGATGTAGGTAGTGTGGTGAGTGATAGCTAATGTTGCAAGGCCAATGGCACTAAGCCCAAGCATGGCTGTGGCAAAGCTGGTTACCATCCGTGGTGAATGGACCCATAGCATTTCCGAGACTTTCTTAGGTGTGGAAGCTGAACTTGAAGCACGTGCAAGATTGGCTCGCCGGAAGAACTTCCATCCCTCCAGAGTAGCTTGGGCTCAGTGACACCACCCAAACCAATTTGCTTATGTCAGTTTGGTTCCCACTTTCAGCTCAGAAAATGAAAGTTTGGGTGGCTGATACTGGTAGCTCTTTGGGGATGACTGGAGCTTTGTATGGCGCTTGTAGAGCAGGACGAGAGCTGTCAAGAGTGCCCGCAATGAGGTGTGTGCAGGAGACAGGGACCCAGACAGAACCGGTCCTTGCCTAAGGTGAAGGAGCTACAAAAAAAAATGAGCATCCACTAGGATCAACCTTCATCAATGACAGCCACCAGTGCCTCATGAGTCTTTGTGAGTCACGATGATCATGATCATGGATGATGGGAGTTGATCAAGTGATTGAATTCTGTGATGTAGCAGGATTGCAAAGCATGGAACTTCTTGTAGCTTCAAGCAGGTCTCCCTGACGCCCCACGACATCCCAGGCTGACTTTTCGGACTTAGAGGCCCAGTGCGGTGGAGCTCAGACTCAACCCTGGGAATTTCATGGCTTCACGATGAATCCCGAGAAATCATGAAGGATATGAAAGGATGATACAGGTTGTGTGTTTCAACAGGCGACAGGTTGTGTGTTCAAACCGGTTTTGTGTTCCAACCAGCTTCCGTTTTTAGTTTTGCCACTTTGAGGGTACGCCCTTCACACCCAAAATGATTGTGTCATCCAAATGCATTTTGAAAGTCCGAAAAGAGGCACTGTTGACATGTGGCATGAAGCTTGGTAATGCAAGTACTTACGTACAGAGTGCGAATTGAGCCAAACATACCATTGCAGGCTTTGGGCAAACGGAAAGAACATACTTTCATGCAGAGCCAAATTGCTCATACACAACGTCATAACTGCTGGTCTATCCTACTTTGTTCATTTTACCTCCAGATGTGCAAACAGTTTTCCTTGTGTCTAGCAAAACATAGTTTTCAGATGTGTTCAGCAGTAACATTGTAATATATACCGGATCATCACACGATATCATTATTTTCTTATCTTGTCATTGTTCTTGGTTGACTATGACTATGATCGTCTATCATCAATTCTTAACAACACAGCCAATCTTAGCTCAGTAGCCATCATCAAGTATCACAATCATTTAGCCATTTACTAGCCAATATCAATACCATGTCAACCATGATTAAGCACTATCAACTGCTTACAAGCATTTTTTCTTAGTCACTTTGTCACTACGAACCATCATTGACCATTACTAAGCTCTATTATCAAGCACACTTAACCATCAACCAGTTCACCAGTCAACCATCAGTATAAGCACTGCGATCATTTCACCACCATGGATAGGAATCCTCAGCACCAATTTACCATAGCTAAGCCATCACCATCGCCAGCCATGAAGGGAGCCAACTCCATGAGAGGCGCCTTGTGTTGCGCAGGTGGCCTTTGAAAGTGCGCCGCAGCTTCCAAGACAGCACTCCTGGGCTGTGGCAGGGATGCTCGGAGATGCTCGTTGCGCTCGTTTCTGAAGGGTGGGTTGGTTGGCGGAGGTGGTTGGTTTCGGTCGTTGTAGGTGGCTTGATTCTTGATTCGTTTCTTAGTTGGGAGGTTGGCTGAATAGCCGTGAATCACCTGCAATCATGACGGGGGAACCAACCAGAGATGGGCTTGCAACAATGCTGGTTGCGTGGGCGGGTGCTTGATGAGTTGATGGATGTTGATGGTGATTGGTGACCACAGGTGGTGAGTAGTCAGCAACAAGCATGATCCATTGAGCCACCAGAGCTGATCAGGGTAACATGTACGGTAGATACAGCAATATACAGCATGCAGTTCAAAGTCTCTGAGGGACACAGCAAACATTGAGCTGAATAAGTAGTGGATATGGGTCAGTTCGCCCTGTACCCTGGTGTACCATCATTGACCTTGTTAATAAGACAATAATGGATAATGCATTACAGGTTCTTGGATATCATATGGGTGGATGTGGCTCTCTCACTATTGATGGTTCATATTGATCCCTCTCCATACTGGTCCATACTGAGGTTTTAAACATGGATCTATGATGATTTATTTTCCTTATCATTGACAAATGGTTGGTTGACTTGTGCATATTTTTCATGATGGGGTGGTTCAACATGGTTCAACCACCAACCAGCTACGGCCAGCGCCGCTGAGGTCGCAGGCCAACACCAAGCGAAGGCAAAGAAGGTCACTGTGGCTGAGGGGCGTCACGGGGCCAGGGATTTGTATCGCTGCTCGTAAGGGTTGGGGAGTTCTCAAGCCATGGCATGGGGGTACCCCAAAATCATCCAATCTCAACCACTCATAGCAATAAGCCAACCATTGTTGGGGTTACCTGTTTTGCGAAAAACTCAAATGGTTTGTACTGGTAGGGGATAGTGGGTAATCATTGAGGATAACAACCAATAACAACGGTTAAACAACCAATATTTGGTGGTTTGTCTAGCCATAGGGGACCCCCAGAAATGGTTGGTTTAATAGTATAAATGGTTTATAAACTGAATGATTTGGGGGTAACCCTGTGACTTGCGAAACCACCACATATGTGCATGATGATGTGTATGTATCAATCAGTGATTTGTATTGATCAGATTGCGGTGCTGGTTGGTTTTTGCTAGGGGTCAACATTGTCAAAAGCAGCAGGGGTCAAATTGAAATAGTCAGGCTCTTGTTCTTGATCATCGTTGCTCGGTGGTTCAGGGTATCAAAGCCACAAGAGGGGTGGAAAACATGGAGGGAGATAACAGCATCAAAGATCTGTTGGTGCATTGTTTCATAGTGTCATGGGATTCGCTACTTAGCTGATAGTGATCACTCAAGAACTGGCTTTAGTTCAACATCATTGCTTGTTGGCTTATTGACTTTTGTATGCGGGGTATTAACCCACCCAGAATCGGGGGCATATGCTGTAGACAAGGATGAACAACATCAACTACTATCCACCGTTGCAAGGACATTGTATCGGATCTTCCATCATGATGAGTTTTTGATCCAAAAGATATTGGTTGGAGGTACTTGCAGTAGCGGTTTTGGCACGTTCATCCTCAACGCGAAACTGTACAGGGGCATGTGAGAAATGGTACTTTCAATGCTGCTTGCGTTTTTTCTGGAGTCACGAAATCTTTGAACGACGTTGAATCACTGTTATGAAGATCAGACATGCTCAGGCACCATGGTAAGCCACCATGAAGTGTCCTTCACGTGGCTGCTTCATTGGCTCCCCAGGAGACTCAATTTGTTGCTGCCTACAGCAGCGGCGACCGAGTCGAGTACTTCTCTGCTACGCAGCAAAAGTGGCTTTTGGGAGAGGCGAGGTTTGTGGACTCCAAAAACGACTCTCTCCTGTTAACAAATCATGTCATGAGACCTCAAACTAGCCCAAAACTGCGTGGTGAGGCCAATAATAAATAAATAAACAAATATAAATAAATAAATATATATATAGATAATATATTGTATATATTGATATCTTTCTGGAAATCTTCCCTGGGCCCGCTCTTGACCCCAAGATCCGGTAGACTTTCCCGTGTCTTCTGAAACGAGACCAGGTGCGGGTGCAGCCGGTGCGCCAGAAACCGTCTCTTGGCAGCACTTCACCGGAAGGGCTTCAAGGGCTTCGAAGCTCATCATTTTCTGCCGAATTTCAATCGCTAATGATGGTGGTTTATGGTTGGTGATTCACGGATACTTCCAACTATCGATGGCTAACTGATGGGTGGTGACTTGATGCTTCGTAGTGGTTGATGATGAATGATGAGCAACAGTGAAAGGCTGTTTCCATACACTGCCGCGTCGAAAACGGTGATGCCTTCCATTGCGAAGTCTGACGGTTCCTGGGATCTAAGGCCATTTGTTTACTCCGTGACGCTTTACAGATTAGTCAGTGCCCCAGGCCACAGATATTGCACTCAGTTTTTGCACCCACTCTGGATGCCCATGGCCTCGGATGCCGCCCTCTGAAGGTTCAAGAGTTGCCTCATGTGGAGCAAGAACAGTTGCGCTTGTCGCGATGCTCAGCTTCTGAAAAAGGCAGTGGCAAGGTCGAGCTGTGAGTTGATGTCTAGGCCACAGGCTGCTCTCGGTTGAGGCCATTTTCAGCTGGCGAACCGTGTGAGCTTTGGCCACTTGGCTCTGCTTGGCAGCTCCTTGGGAGAGCTACTCATTGGGCTACTCATTTGTCATACTTTGCAGCTCGATGTTTTCGCAGTGGGGAAGGTGGGTGTGGCATCAGGGGTGGCTCTCGTGTGACACGGGTGGCCGGTGACAGCTACCAGGTGCACTAGTGAAGAGCGCTGGGTCGAGGCCGAGGTTCTCTGCATGCAGGAGCGGAGAGCTGGCTATGGGAGCTGGCTATGGTCATCCAACTTGCTTCCCTGGGACCATTGTTGGATGTTTGTGTTGGATGACAGCGGTTGATTGTTTGTTCAAGTTGATTGTTTGTTCAACTTGCTGATTCCCTGCTGAGAAGCTAGCCATTTTCAGCAACATAATTACCATTTTCAATAGGTACACGAATGTAGACCAGGTAAGAGTGGTGTTTGTTCCACAGTCAGAACATCATACTAGATACATGATTGTTTGTTGGTAATTCATTGACATCAGAAAATCAGTGACACATGTAGCAGCTGCAACAAAATTACCATGGCTCCATCGAGCAGTGCGCCAAGCTACTTTTGTTCACAGAGGATCTACAACCTTCGGTTGGGGTTGGGGATTACCACAGCCCATGAAACCGGGAATACTTATCGGCCGGCAAGACCAATGCTGATCCCTTTTGAAATACAGAAATCACTGGTTAACAATAACCATCATAAGGACTACTATATCAACAAGCAATAACAAGCAGGCTAGAGGTTGTTGGTTGATAGAACTCTCGTAAGATAATGG
>VSDK01023420.1:10309-80925 GCA_009767595.1 Symbiodinium kawagutii
AGGAAGAACAACTCATAGCCATAGCCCCGTCATCACCAAATTCAGGACAGGTATGACTTGCCAAACACCTGGAGCTGCATTGGTTGAGATTTTTTTCTCCAGGCTGGAAGCACTCCTGTACGCCAATACAAGGCAGACCGAGGGATGTCTTTAGCATCCGCCATCCAAAGACCCCATCTTTGTTGGAAGATAAGCTGCAGCTTAGACCTGGAGTATTAGAGAGATAATATGAAACATGTCACCTCCAAGGCAAGTTCAGCTGCGAGGTCTTCCACCTATGTTCATTTTGAATGGCAAGCCGCGGCAAACCACATGTTTTCAGATGAGGAAAAAACATCCAGATGGCATTTCCCTTTGCAAACCACAAAGCTTGAAGACACATATGTAGCTTCATGCCATTTCAACTCTGGAGCCACTTTTGGAGGTGCAAAGTTCTGGAGATCCCGTTGTGGTGCAGGCACCGGCTGTGTACCTCGATGGAGCTCGTGGCAGCTCGGTAGCTTCTCCCT
Organism: Symbiodinium kawagutii; assembly: GCA_009767595.1. Taxonomy (NCBI): domain Eukaryota; class Dinophyceae; order Suessiales; family Symbiodiniaceae; genus Symbiodinium; species Symbiodinium kawagutii. Next base: position 10,819 of record VSDK01023420.1, read on the forward strand.
GGCGAGGCTTCCATGTTACGACGTTGCTTCCCAGAAGGAAGTTCGTAGCTCAGTCGCTGTGGCTCATAGGTCACAGATGGTCACATTCTAGTACCATGTGGCGCCAATGAACCCAGAGATTGATATGTTAAGATCAAGATAGATCAGAATAGATCAACAGAGCATGTTTTGATCAGCAGAAGTTCAACTCTGCTTTGCTCTGATGATATCAACTCTGATAGTCGATGCATTGTTTCAACTCGCTTCTCATTCGAAGCTGCGGTGAGGCCAAGTTCGAGTCTACCAGGGCCCCAACGAAGGCTTTTGTCATGCTCGGGTGGCAGGAGCTGCAGGGGACGTCACTCAGAGTTGCAGCTTTGGTGGTGAGGCATCTCTGCAGATTTGACCCAGAAATGTCAGCGTTTCCCTTGAAATGTGTGGTTGAACCGAGATTTTTGTCGGCATGAATAGCATCTCCCTCTTGAAAGTTCAGACTATTTTGTGGTTGTTGCAAGCTGTGTGGTGTAACCCTTGTGGAGTTCTTCATGATTTCCTAACAAGATCCTCCAAAAACAACCCTTGTAACCTCTCGAGTTCTTGACGATTTCCTAAGGCTGGTGGACTTGGGGTATCCCAGCAGTGCTAGCCACGCTTGGGCGGCAAGGACCCTGCGAGCCATTTCGCGGAGAGGCGCAGGTAGTGCCAGGCACCACCGCTGGGAGTGGCCCAGGAGTAGCCTCACCCAGCTCTTTAGCGAGGAATCATCATTCGCAGACCGGTGCCAACTGCAGGTGGTACTTGTGGTCCATGAGAATAGCCTGGGCAAACAGAAAATGCCTTGGTAGCCGATCCATACTGTTCTCCAGGCACTGTGGACGGCCCGTCAATAGCTCAGGCTCATGATTCTTCCAGTGATTTGCAAAGCAGTGCACTTTGGCAGCCTTTGTTTCCGTACTGTTGAAGGATTAGGAGCACTTAAGTGGATGATTCGGGCCATTTTCTATGCATTGTGTATTCTTTGGCATCGCAGTTTTATCAGAATCCTGGGCCAGTTTTGGGATGTTCACCAGTACCTTTCACTCGTCCTGGGCTCAGAACTCAAGGCTGGACTATATCGTGCCAGCCTCAGCCGATCGGTGTCGACCGTGCATCCGTGGTCATTGACCAGCTGGGATGGTCATCAACCATGCTTGGCATTTCGTCATCATGACCATGTGATATCATGTGATATCATGTGATTACGTTTTTCAATCAATGATGATCATCATGATATATCATGAACTCTATCATGAACTCTATTATCATGATTCTTCTGATTCTCAAGCATCTCATGACCATATCAGGAGAACATGGGATATCACAGCGATGCAAGCGACGAACTGCTCACATCTCCAAGGTCATGGTGCCCGTCCTCAAGGAGAGCTCTGGTTGGGGAGTGCCAACTCACCACGTGGGGAGGAAACCGTGGCACCTTGCGCATGGTCAGTTGGTACAGAGGGTAGCAGCTGGTCCATGGTAACTCCAGTTGGCAACTGGAGGCCCTTGGGTGCCAAGCAACGGTTGGGTTCAGGTATAACTTCCCAGTGATGGGTCACTGTTACTGAACTCCAATCATCTACATGTGACTGTACCATTCCAAAAATGTCCATTTGGTTCTCGAAATAGAGGTACCCCTAAAACATCCAATCTTAAATCTTAACCATTTGTAATAATAAACCAACGATAACTTTGGGGCTCACTATTTTGACAAACACCTGCATCCCATTTCCGTCATAACGGATATGCTTTTTGCTGGTCATGTTTGCCATTGTCTGCCCATATCACCTATTGAGCTGAGTTGTCGCAGGCTTCGCGCGAGAAAACGAAAGCTCCTGCCTTAATCTTTTTGTTTTTGTTTTCAGATCGAAAGCATCCAAAAGTATCCAAAATCATCCAAGCACTCTGGTGTAGCAGAAACTTATCAAAGTTTCTTCATTAAGTTTCTGTTGACAGCTGGCCACACGTCGTTCTGTGCATTAAAAATCGATGGCACAAACATACTTTTTACATAGTCGGAACTCATTTATCTGACAAAAAAAGAGTCGCATCAGCCCAGCACCAAGGATTTTGACATATTTTGACCCTGAAACTTCATGGTTTTCATGGCAATTTCCAAGCCCAACACCGTGACACCCCTGGACCCATCCAACCTCCAACTCTGTGAGGTGCCCTCCTTCCTGTTGCGCCTGGAACGTCAGTTGCTGGGCACTCGCGCCACGGCGACCAAGTGGAAGAAGACGCTGGCGGCCAAAATCGGCGCCCGGCGATGACACCGCGACACGCAACTGTCTGCGCGACCTGCCAACGCAGCGAGCGAAAATGATCCAGGATCCGTTGGCACAGGATGTGGTCCGAAGAAGTGTAAACAAAACATGACCTCAAAGTGAACACTTTGATTTCATGATGTTCTGCGAAGAGTTCTCATCACGGATTTTTACAGGGCACACTCTGTTGGCCGTGCGTGCGATGCAACATTGTAGAAACGGATTGTCGAAAAAAGGTGGGGTATACTGTATACTTAACTAGCCAGCGCATGTTGACTCAGTTGTAGGAAATCTATCAGTTGTTGGGGGCCATACCATGGACCAAGTATCGGAAATGACGTCATGGTCACGAACACGAAATGAGTGGGTTTGTTCCTAAAGGGTGATATTCCCAATCGTCGAAGCACGTCCACTTCTTGTGCAGCACAGCTATTTTTTGAAGCACTTGGAAGCGTGGATGCTAAGGACCCATCTTGCAGTGGCGCTCTGCCACTTCTGCCACGCCTGCTGGTAAGTTTGGCTCAAAATATGAAACCATGAAGACATGAAGACTAATGAAACATGGCATGGCTTAGATGTCTCACAGCCGTGAGATCACTGGGAGCTCAGTCGAACAAGGACCATGGAGCCCTGCTGCATGGAACCATCGTTGAAGGCTGTGCATGCTGTGTGGGCTAATTTGTATTGATTTGTGAACATAGATGGATTTTGCATATGTTTGGAACGGTTATAAAGTAGCTGTGTGAGGCAAACCTTTTCTTTCAGAGTATGGTTGTGGGTCAAAACCTGGAAGGGCCTGATTCCAAGTGAACAGAACGGTGTTGTGACGTTTCCGAATTTTTGGACGGTTGGTATTGGTTGGTATTGGTTGGTATTGGTTGGTATTGGTCCACGCGGGACCAAATAACAACTCAAATGATGCGAGATGGTATCCCAACTGCACCTCCGTAATTACTCTGCGATCATCGATGATGTGAACCAAGAGCAAGTCGCTGACAAAATTGAGCGTCAGCCACAGAATGAGCAAGTCGACAACCTGCAATCTGTAGAAATCCACCGGTGAATCACGCAACCAGTGGAAAGGTATATAAATGTGCAACCACCTATTCTACAACAATACCAGCCCACCAAGAGCCATGGGTAAACGAGATCGTCAACAAGGATGAATAGTCTATAATGTAGCTGGTTTGATGACAAGAGTGTATACAGCGTGGTTTTTTAACATTTGTAATCTTCCCTACATAATATGTGTCATGATTGGTTGATTCACCAATATTATTGGAATTGCGAAATGGACCACCAACCTTTACTATGAGTAACCTTTATAACCATTCTTAACCACCAATTAGTAATTATGAACCATTTCGACCCATATTTATAACCACTAAAAAACCATTATTAGTTATTACGACCTTTCAAATATTTTTAACCATCAATAATTCACCACTCTTAACTATACTAATTGACACCACTGATTGACCATAGCTATACCAACCAGGTGATGAATCAGACATGAAACCTGCCATTCGGAACAGCCCTTGGACTCGCTCAAAGGCGGCCCAGTACTTGCAGCCAGCGTTGCCTCCGGTTGCCTCCAGTGAAAGGCGGGCTGCAACGGGATCTTCGCCCATTTCTGGGGAGACTGCGACAGTGACTGCAGTTTTGAAACATCACAGTTCTAACTGTTCTAACTGTTCTAGTTCTATGGTTCTTCAAACCCAAGGAATTCTGTTGACAAAGTTTTTCCTAACAACATCTCGGATCTTTGGGTTCTGGGGTTCCGGTACCAGGAAAGCGAGGAGGACGGCTTGTCGTGTTGTCGAGATGCGTTGCTCCGTTTATGCTTGAGGGTTTGGAGTTGAGGGAATGTTGCACGCAGTAGGTTCGGGTACACCCGGATATGCAAGTCGGTGCGTTTTTCATTTTTGCTGCGTCCAGTTGCGGGAGAACTTTTCTGAAACTCAGTGCGAACTGCGTCCAGCTTGTGTTTAGCATCTCACATGTTTTTTGGTTTGTGGATTTCCATCCAGAATCGAAACGCCTCCATCACACTTATTGTCGCATGTCAGTGGGGAAGTGGCTCTTACAGCTGAGACTTTGTTGAACCTTGTTTTGCGACCTTTTTCCAAAACGAATAGGAACCCTGGTGGTTTAAGTGCTGTCATGTTTGTTGGCATTGTAATTAGCTCATGGTTAGCTTGTGTTTGGCCATGTCGTGGCAAGTATCTCGTTATATGAAATGTAGCGTTCAGCTTGGGGACCTGCAATCTTAATGCGGCCATTTTCCTGCCTGGTGTCATTTCTCCTCTTGCCTGTTTCGAGGGTCCTGGGGGCCAGAGGTATTTGAAATTCTTTCAGACCAATGCATGCGTCCCCATTGGGTCTTTGCATTTCTGCGGACACAAAAGTTGTAGGAAGATGGTTTGAACATGCACGTCCCAATAGGATTCACATGATTTTGCACTGACTTCTTCAACTTCCAATGCACGGCATCCCATGCCGTTTTGATGCTTTTGGAGGTTGCACTGACTTTCATGTTTGGGTGTAGTGCGTGTGCTTGTTGGGGCCATGCCGGCTGTGTTTGCTGCTTGTGTTTTTTGGGTTCGCAAGCTGTCCCTGTTTCCAGCTGTGTATTGTTTTGTACCAGTCCCGTTTGATCATGGTCGGTGATCTTTGCTTCAGAGCTATACTTGATTTGGCTAGCAACGCGTTTGCATGCTAAGGTGGAAGCAGTTCATGTCTCATGTTCTGAATGTGTGCATGTTTATTTAAGACACGATACATGTTTCACATTGTTTCATGGAATATCCTACTGAAATCAAACAAGCCACATGAGTTTCTGGAAATTGACCGGCAAAAGTGCGATTTCTGTGTTAGCTTTTGAAGCACCAAGCTAGTTTTTAAGCAGCGAGCGGTGCTGGGTGACGGTAGCCATGGAATCCACGGAGTTCGCCGGAGCAGTCTCCCAGGTGAACACATAGCAGTTGAGATTTGAGGCAAAAGCTCCGTGGCCACTGGATGATGCCGGAAACTCATAGGTGAAATAGAAAAATGTAGACTTGAAATAGATGAAATAGGAAGTGAGTAGACTTGAAATTGTATATGACTTATACGACTTGAAATAGGACGTTTCTCCCTTTTCAACTTGGAAACAAGTTGAAAGCAAGCGCCCCTGAGGCACGCAACACCTGGGCTCAGTCTGGAGTATCAATTGCACAGTGAAACAAGCCAGCCCCCAAAAAACCAGAGTGAGGGCCTTTGCAGCAGTTTCAGCGTTTGCTATCAGGAAGAGGTCCAGGTTGTGGTCATGCCAATTTTTCCATCCCAGAGGTTGTGAGCGATAAAGACTGGCCAGAATGATCGCTTCCATGCTTTCTGCAAGATCAGTCGAACACAGTAGCTTGGGCGACAATGTTCTCTCGGTGTCATGTTTTTTCTTTGGGTTTTCGCACCTGGGAGAAGTCAGCCAGTTGAATGGCAGCTGCATTCCCAGGTACCAAACTGACCAGACTGACCAGAGACTTTCTGCCAAGCTCTTGTGTTCAAGTGATGGTTCTTTAATTCGCTGTGTCTTGTTGCATTATATCCATTAAATCCATTAAATCTTGCATTGATGTGTCCAAAATTTTCCGCACAATGATTGTTTGCACCTGTGCCAAGTGTTGCCATTGCTGGATGGGTGGAGATTTACTCAATGTGGGTTGCGCGGGTGATTCATTTGTCAGCTAAGCCTTGCCATGTGCCATGCCAAAAACACATCTTTTGACCTTCAGCCCAAGTGAGTTCCTAGCAGGGGTCACTCGTTTGATCCGATTTTATTCAATACCTGCTGAGACTAATCAATTTCAAGAGTTGGCTAAGTTTTGGTCTCAGGCTGATACTTGTCTTGTCGAACATGTCCAATCGAAGAATTTTGCATGCAGCACTATGCAACCACGCTTGTGCAGTTCTATAGTCGTCAGAAAAAGCTTCCCGAACATGATGCCCAGGAGGCATTTGGTAGTCTTGAATCTTGGTTTGTAGGGCCCAACTCTTTTCCAGTCGTTCCTTTGTGCATATTGCAGAGAAAGTTGTGCTTCAACTCCAGATTTGTGACTTTTCAGAGATCATTCGGTCCTGCAGGAGCGGATGCCACTTTGCCAGATTTCCCATTCCTCAAAGGAAGCGACCGACAACCAGAGTCCTATCTCCCTAGCTATCCATCTATGTACAATTGAAACTGGAATCAGTTGCTTACCAGAATCGTGTAGCGGAACAGATGGTCAAGGGGTTGCAAGCGAGACATGTTGCAAAGTTGCTTAGTTGATATGTTGAATTTCAAACTAGCGACTAGGATACGATCTAGTATCCATCTAAGAAGTCAGAAGGTTTTGATCCGAATTCAATTAAGTCTATTTTGTTTGTGGGGACCCTGGAGAGCATTGTAGACTTGAATGGTGCGGTTCCAAGCCCAAAGATTCCAGAGCTTCAAGGAAAAGAAGGCATGTCGTGGACGGATGTGCAAATTTCAGTTGGCGTTGGCACTGGAAAAGCAGTGTGTCTACAGCCCGCCCATCATCGATGCATATCTCGTTCAAGCCTGGCAAAAACCTTGTGACCAAACGGGGCCCATGAAAATACCACAAGTGCTGGAGAAACACTGTTGATAGATGTGCTGCCATTTGACCATGTTTTTTCTTTTCTATGCGATGATTCAGGTTGGTTGTCGCTCAACATTCTTCAGCAACATCACTGAGGAGTGTGGCTGGCGCCAGCAAAGTCGCACAGAGAACTTGGGACAAGAAATTCACGTCATTCCATGCCTTCACTCATTCCAAAGACGTCGCCTGGACCCTACTGAGGGGTGCGGCCAGCCAAGCTCGTCGACATCGTTTGCCAACCCAGAACCTCTAAATGTTGCAGGAACCACTGACTGGAATTCCGGACGTAGTCAGCAGATGTTATGAACATACCTAGTGGATCTGAGATTTTACGTCCTTGCCCCTATTGTAATTGTAACCAATGGGTTTTTCCCAGGCAACAAATCAACATGAAGAAAAGGAATGTGATTTCCTTGCATCTGTTTTCGAGAGCAGTTTCTTTGTCATAACATTCAGGAAGTCTATCAGGAAGTATATCGCATCAAGGACAGAAGCTTCTAAAAAGATGACAAAGCTTTGCCATTCGGTAGGACGCACCTGAAAGCAAGTGGTCAAGGGATCGTTTGCGCTGGTTCACCAGGGTTCACCATGTTTCACCTTGCAGCTTTTAAGTTTTTGACACGAGGCAGCGGCAGCTGAGAACACATTGTCTTGTTACATTTGTTGAGTTTCAATCGTTTTGAGATTGTCTCTTTGTGCAAAGATCGGCTTGTGGAGAGGTGATCGTCCTTGCAGCAGGACGAAGGCATGCTTCCGTCATGGAGTTCTGTCGTTCTTGGGCTTTCCATGGTCAAGCTTCCTGTGCAGCGCCCTCCGTCAAAATCAGTGACGAGCCTGCGTGGGTCTGCTGCTGGAGGAGCTGAGAGATCTGAAGAGATACAAGGAGATTCAAGGAGATACTGAAGTACAGCAGATGTAAAAAGATACAAGTAGATCTTGAAGAGATCTTGAAGAGATCTTGAAGAGATCTGAAGTACCCTGGATGTGTGACTGGATGAGCAGAGAACGACTGCGGAGGTGCAGATCCCCCATTGGTGTTGCGAGTCCACCAGTCCACCGTTGGAAGTTGCGGGCCGAAGCTATGGCAGGCCGACGGTGACCCGGGGCGGTCGGCTGCAAGGTTTTCCTACATGGCGACTTTGACTTTCTCATTGGAGAACAACAAATCTCTGGTGAAATTGCTTGCCGTTAAGGATGCCCACATAGAGGATGCAAGGAGGTGGTAATTGGCTACAAGACATGTCAACGAGGTGGGTCCGCACCCTTGATTCCTTGGGCGCAAGATTGATCAGATTGTGCTGGAGATCGGATCGTTCACCGGGTGCCAGCAATAGGTCTTTCAAAGACTTGACGTACGCAGTGGCGAATCAAAGGGTGATGTTGGAATCTCATCCTCACTATGTTTTGACAATCGATAGTAGGTGTCCAAATTCACAGGTCAACTATATAATCCTTAAAAGTGATTGACATGCAATTTTCATGTCACTAGCCGGTATTTCTGGTCTAAAGCCGGAAATCCTGTCCGCGTTCGCTCCATTGGCCTGTATGCGGAAGGACGAAACAATTTTGCTTTTTGCACCATGGAGGTGTCGGAAGTCGTCGTTCAGAGAGCCTGACATGAGTTTTTCAGCGCCTTTGAAATCCTTCGAAAACGTCCATCACAGAGAAACATGATACCAAAGCATTGCATATGTGCAAGGGTGACTGGGAAGCTGTGTCAAGACTTCTCAAGCGATATTCAAAGCAATCATTTGCACTACCTTACAAAACCATCTCAATCCTGAAGTCATAGTAAATAATTGTATCATATTGTTTCATTTTCCATTCCGTCTTTGCCTCGTACATGCGTCGCGCGTGCTGAAAGTGCGACTGCGAGAAAGTAGAAGAAGTGGATTGACACATGTGATGTCCAAGCATTGAATGCAAATTTGGTGGGGCACAAGACGCTTGGACGCAGCTTTGAGACTCGCTCTAAAGAAGTCTTTCTTCCAGAAGTTTCTGGCTGGCTTGACAGACATGAAGTGATGCTAATCAGAGAACCCAACTTCGCAGTTCCCAAGAGAGTTCCTAGGCTGACTTCCAGCATAAATGGATGTGATGTCTCGCTTTTCAGCTTCCTACCCCGCTTCTGAATAAACGAGCATTACAACTCGCTTGCGCCTACGGGTGCCTTTGTCCATTCTTTACCCTGCTCAGACCCCAAAAAAGACATTTTCACTACGGAGAGCCACGCCGTAACCCGCTTAGAGAGTTTTCAGTACCGGAACCCGCTTTCGCCGCATGAGCCGCTCAGATCTGCTTAGAAAGTCCAGTGACAAGGGCTGGATTTCCACTATTCCTGGCGCAGGCCAAGATGATGGCAAGCAATGGCATTCGAAGACTGTGTTGTGAAGTCCTAAGAGATTATAGGAGCCCTTTTCATAGATTCCACGCTGCAAGCTTCGCTGACGCTTGCCTGGCCTGTGGTTCCTTTGCAATGGTCCACATGCCTGTAACGCCGTAAGAGGATTAAGAGGTTCGTAAGCTTATGCGTGGAAATTGCTTTGCCGCAAGCGATACCTTGGAAAATGCAAGCGGTCGTTTGTTCCCAGGTGATGATTGAATTCTCGGAAAGGAAAAACAAAATAATTTTGAACACAGCCCAATTCAGCTTCGGTTCGGTTCTTCCACCACTGCGATCTGACCGGAGCTTGCAATTCAAAACGGGTTAATTCCTTAAATGGCGCATTTCCGGTTCGCGATTCGATTCCAAACCATGAGGGTCGCTAACCAAATGATAGTAACCTATTGGTTATAACCCATTCGGGTTGCCAACCAGTGGAATCAAGTAGAAACAGGCTTTTGACACCGTGATTGGTGATGGTTGGTCCGTGATGCTTAGTGCTGACACTAGATGCACCAAAGTGGTATATAAGACATGTCCATCTTCCATGGCATGTCCATCTTCCATGGCACATGGGCTTCGCAAAATTCAATCGGTTTCTTCAGGCGCAAGAAGTCTTGCCAGCTTGTTGCCCTCTGGGTGGACATTCTTTCCGCATTTGCGTGGAACTCTTTCCTCCCAACATTTGAAGGTGGTTGAACAAGTTCTGCGCAGCTGGGGTGCCATATGTAGTGGCCAGACAAGTGACAACGCAAGCTACTTGAATTGAGATGTGCCCTTTGTGATTGGCAACATGTGCAGGTAAATTACCTGTGTGGCTGACTCATTCTTGAGGAATACCTGCAGATACCACACTCGATTTTCATTCAGCATGGAAGTGAATTGGTCGTTCATGTAGCGTGTAACCCGAAAGATTATTCATCAATTTGTGCAATTGTGCTAGCAGGGTTTCTATGGTGATGCCCAGAGGCTGCAGATGGCCGCAGGTCGCAGGAGGATTTTTGTTGGATTGAATCTGGAGTTTCGCTGTCAGAGGGTTTGTGCTTCGTCCACGGATCTATGGGGTTTTCAGCCTTGGCTTTGTTGCAATTGATGTTCCAAAGACCGGAATTGAGGTTGAGCCCGCTCGTGCCTTCAAAAAATCGGTTCAACCGATTGTGTGCCTGACATACAAATTACACCAAGATTTCAGATTTTTAAAGCGATGCTGAAACTCTCAATTTCTGAAGATGTGTCCCTCATATTGCCTGGGCTTTCGCAAGAATCAACCAGCAGCTCCAGATGCATTTCTTCCATGTGCCCAAGATGAGATTGTGCGGTGCGCTTCCGCCTCCTTTTGATCAATCTTTCAGTGTCGTCATGAGCTTGAATCCTCACAGTACAAGCAGTCAATGACACTTACTTTCAGCTGGCAATTTACGCATGGTTCTTAATGAGTTTCGAAATTTCTGAATTCCCAGGTTCCAAATGCCTGCCGTTTCCTTTAAACACACAGTTTCCAGTGGGAGCTTGAAATGAAGTTGGATTCAGCGCCCAAGGTATCAGCAAAGCTTTGTTGCTCAGCGGCAGGGACAATTACTGCCCGCTGTGGGTTCTGCTCACTGCATCAGTGTAGAGAATCTGATGCTCAATTGTTCTGCGGCGTTCAGGGAAGATTGCTGCCAGTGGCAAAGATGGTTTAGCCACATCCATCCTTGTGGCATCCGTGCCATGCTCATTCTTTACCCATTCAATCCATCCTCCCGGTGAACGAAATCCGGACTGGAAGCATAGCGTAGTGCTGCTTTGTGCACGTGCCCAAGGCAGCTGTAGGTAGTTTGATGATGTCATCACTTTGTCGCCAGAACTGTGGCACTTGGGACTTGCGCAAGCTGATTCCGGCGATGCGAATGAAAAATGCCGCGCATGTTCTTAGATGTTGCGAGGAGGCTGGATGTGTTTCCACAACTTCCCACCTTCGCCCATTGGACTCCAGGGAAGCTGCTCACAGTGCCCAGCCTTGCAGCCATTGCCCTTGCATCGAGTTGATCCAGGCTGGGCTCCCAGCGTGAGAACAGGTCAATGGAGAACGGGCAACGCAGAACCATTTTGAGATTTGACGGAAACCATTTTGAGATTGGGCAATTTTTCTTTTTTGTCAGGCTAGTCTGCCTAAGGGATCCCGAGGGTACTCACAATGACTCACTCGAGGCCCTTGCGACACATTTTCCGGACAAAGGATCCAAGGGAAAGGTTGATAGCAGCAGCCTCAGTTGACCAGGGGAACCTGACCTCCAAATGGTTCAATCCTTCAACTCCCAAGACTGGCGGATGAGGATCTTTTTTTCAGTGAAAGTCATGAATCAGAAGCTCGGATTATTATGCAATGTCCAATGTGTTCTGAAGTTCTTCATACTGTCCACACCTGTCAGCTCGATCATCAACGTAAAACATGTTATTTTTGAGGGAGAAACACACAGGGAGAACACCCACTACCTGATTTGCCTGTATTTGAACATCCTTTTCTGATGTGCCAAAGCTGTAGCTTTCCGAGATCTTTTCGCTGCAGGCACAGATTCTGTGAGGACTTGCGCTGAATGCAAAGTGGCATACCGCGTGTCGAAAGGCAGGTTGTTGCGCATGAAGAACCATACATGGTGCTTGATTCAGAAACTAGTCGACAACCAACCTAAACCAAGACAGCCAATAATGGTACCCCCTGAACGAATCCCAAGTTCTGATCCTTTTCTATAGTAGGAAAAACCATGAGTATCTGAACGAGCTTGCCGTACATCATGGTTATGGCTATGGACAACCCCCAACCAATTGAGCAGCGTTTTTTGAATACAGATAATAATCAATTGATTTAATATTCGGGAGAAAGTCCAAGTTGCTTTGATGACGATTTTAGCTGATGGGCGTAGAATTGCATATGCTTTGCGTAGGCATTTTTTGTTCTTGTCATAGGGCACTCTTGCGTAGGCAATCCAGGGATCTTCGGCTATAGGTTCAGGTTGACATCCATTTGTGTTTGCTCAGCCGGGAAGTTTGCTCGGAAGTAGGCTGTTCCCAGGCGTAGGCTCGGCGTAGGCTTCGCGTGGGCTCCGCGTGAGCAAACCTTGGCTAGCTGACCGGATCCCCACTTGGATTATGAAGAGACAAAATTCAGAAACGTTGATAAACACATTGCTGCGTAGGCATTTGAGCGCTTCAGGAACCAAAATGTTGCTGGGACTGGCTGCGTAGGCAGTCAATAGACAGCTTTAGTTGTGTACGGGCGGCTCGCGTAGGCACCTTGCTTGCAGCTTCGCCTAGGCTCAGCGCTGTGGTCGCATAGGCGTTTCCCATGCACAGGCAAAGGCAGCCACCCAAACACCGCCACCATGAAGAAAAACACAGCTCACCAAAGCACATCCGGACATGGCAGAACGCCCTTCTTGGGCACAGTCACCGGTCACTGCCCCCAATGGATTGAGACAGGTGGGGACAGATGATAATTTCAAATTAACTTCGAATGATGGATCCCAACTGCGCAAAAAGCCTGGGAATCTGGACCAATCGGGTAGCCCCAGAGAAATTATCAGCACGAGAGATTTTGTCGCCAAATTTCTTCATCGAACTGCTTGGTCTAGGGCAAGCCCACGTCATAGCTTGAAGGACACCCCCATTCATTAGCAACCTGTTGATACTTCAATTTTAACCACGATGCAGTCTGGATTACCAGCATCTTCATAGTTCACACTCGTTCACTTGCGTACTTGGAAGTGAAAATCGTTAAAAACTGACATGTTCGCGGACATTTTGGAAGCTGCGATGTCGAAAACTCGTAAGAAAAATCGGCCTCGGGGCAGTTATTTGTAAGATGAGATGTTAAAAAAGTGCACGGCGCTGTGGCCAAATGTGCATTTTCAAGATGTTGCGGTGTCGAAAAAATGAAATATCCTGAAATTCCTTGAAGCATGAGCCGCTTTTTTTAAGTTGCGCGGCGCTGTGGCGAAACGGACGTTTGGGAGAGAATTCTAAAAAACTCGCGGGTACGCGTCGTTTTTGTCCATGACATGTTGCAAGTGTTAAAAACTCAGCGTTTGATGCATTTGGGAATGAAAACCTTTAACAACTCGCAGGTTTGTACTGTCTGATGTTGTTTGTGAAGATCAGATGTTGAAAAGCGTCAAATACACCGGTTTTAGAGCATTTGGGACTGAACACCTTTAAAAACTGGTGTTTTCGCGTAGTTTTTGAAGATCAGATGTTGGAAGCGTCGGGGCGTCAAGGTTTTGCAGCATCTTCGATCAAGACATTCAACATCAACATTTGCGTGTGCTTTGGTACGTTTTGTTTTGCTACGGTTTGCTCTGGCGCAATTTTGTTTTGTGTGGTTGGATTTTGTCTTGGTAGTTTGTGTTCTGGTACGTTTTGTCTTGGTGCGTTTTTCTCCGGTACGTTGGCTCTTGGTCAAGGTTATTTGGCATGGGAAGGGCAATTCAAGGACCCCCCCTGTCTGACGGAGACCTCGGGAAGAGCCCCCGTGGGTGATCAATAAGCCCCGAAGTCGACGATGCCAGATCAGTGCCCGGGCGGAGGGGGGTTCAGACCAGAAGGTTCGAACCCCCGGCAAGAGCGGTGAACATTCATCTAGTTGAGTACGGCCGGGATCGCGCGGGCGAACAACAAAAAAATCAGAGGGACAAAAGCATCAGAGAACGAATCAAAAACACCATCACTTCATCTCAAACAATTCTCTTCTCCTATATGCCGTCCTTTTTTTGGATGCTTCCGCGTCAGCCTTGCGCGGTCATTGTGTTAATTACCGCGCTGATCCACCATGGTGAAAACCACTACCCAGGTGATGAATCAGACATGAAACCCGCAGTTCGGAACAGCGTTGAACAGCCCTTGGGCTCGCTGCAAGGCGCCCCAGTACTTGTGCCAGCCTGCAGCGTTGCCTCCTCGAAAGGCGGGCTGTTGGCTGCAACGGGATCTTCGCGCCCATATCGGGAGAGACCCAGGCAATGAGTCAGTTTTCAAACACCATCGCAATTATTGTTTTAGGAGATTTAAGATTCGGTTTGTTACGCTGAGTCTGTCCGCTTTGAATGCCAACCAACCGATGCATACCCCCGCCCTTCTTCTTATCATGATGCTTCCTTGCGCCATTTGGAGCCAAAACCTCCGCATGATTTAACCCAGTGTATGGGGATTGTTGATACCAAGGGGGGACATGTAGGTTGGGATCCAAACACATTAAACACCGAAAGGATGCTAAGTGCATGATTTATCATATCATCATATTAGAATCATGGTGTATATGCGCACCCACCTTCAGCTGACAGATCAGTGGTGACTGCAAAGATCCCTATGGTATTTGCCTCCTTCTTGTTGTCCATGAGGTGCTCTTCCTTGCTAGATTGTGGGTCCTCAAGCATAGCGCAAAGGACAGGGCATGGGAAGGAAGACGCTAAGCAGTGGACACGTATGCGTATGAAACAATGTACGTTATGCATTAAAAAAAATATATATACAGACACATATATATTATATATTTATACCCAGTACATCAGAGCTTTCAATGTTTGGGAAAGAACGGTCCTCATCAAACAATTGATGGTCGTCGGGGCTTTCCTCAACGGAGATAGGCACTCTCTTACCAGGGTTTGCGCTTGAAGAGGCAGATGTCGGTTCTTCCCAAGATGTGACTTCAGAGGCTGCCTAATCTTGGGTGTTGAAGGAGCCTCTGCATGTTGCAGATTCTGCAATCGTCTATTGGCAGCCTCAAGCAGTACCATGCTGTAAACAAACACACACACCATGATATGCATATTGTCCAATCAAAACGTGAAGCGCCCTAGAAGCGTTTAGAATATCACCATAGGACATATTTTCATTGTCAGCCTGATCCTTCAAGAAAGACATACCACGTAGAAGGGATCCACTGGACCATTGGCGTGTGGGCAGCGGCTCAAGTTTGTCATGTGAATCCGCCATGACCGAAGCACTGGTGAACAGGGAGCCGTGGATCAACTTGACCTGAAGTATATCGGTCGTGTTAAGACATGTTAAGACACGTTAAGACACGCTCTGTCCATCAGCAGTAGGATGAGGAGTACCAATCAGAGTTTGTCACAGCTATAAATCAGCCAATGGTTCACATTTTTCCGTTCCCAGCCTATCCGAATATGATTTCACAGAAGCCCTTCGCAAAGATTGAGCCTCAGTAATCGTAGATTTCCGAATTATTCCGGAAAAAAGTTCCGAATTCGTTGAAATCCTGACCCTGCAAAAGTGTACCATTTTACCCATCATTTCCAGACGGATATTTACGCCACTTTGTCGTGTATTATGGCACTTTTGGCAATTTTGATCACTGTGTACCATAATCCTGGGTTTTGGCGGGTAAGGCACATTTTCAGAGTCAAACGGATATTTCAGGAACAAATGTACGACTGTCATTCAGCCACAGCCGTTGAAAGGGGCACATTGTTGGAGAATCTCTTTCAATTCCCCAGGTAAGTTTAAACTATTGGAACCGTACAAGTACTTCAAGACCTCCGTCATACCAGCATCGTCCCACAAGTCGGCAAGCGAATGTGGCAACAGGACTTAAAGATTGCAGACATCAGGAACCTGCAGCGGCAGATGGGTGGGCAGCGATATAAAAACATAGACCGGGCATAGAAACATAGACCAAACAATTGATGCACAACTATGTTTTCAATATTTGGATCAAGGAGCATTGGTGTCTGTGACATGCTTTGGCTGAACAGTTTCCTTCTTGAGGATGTTGATGATGGTAGCGAAGCGTTTCCCGTAGGGAAGGGGATACTCCCTTGGCTGCCAAAAATCACATGTTTTTATATGATGGTTGAAATTGTGCAACTGGGTTTGTTGAACCATGCATGTTGTTGAAAGCTCTGAGGAATGGACTGCGAAGCCCGTAGTTTTTTGTTTCCTTTGTACCGCTTCCTAGCAGCCCCATCGGTATAAGAATCGGCAAGCTTATATTGTTTCTTTTTCTTGCCAATCTTTTTCAAACACCGCTTTGTAGTGCAGAAGTAACGGATTCCACTGGAGTTACTCCACAAGCATGTGCGCTTTGCCGTGGGTGAGCCCCACCCTCTCATCCAAAAACGTTGTTTGAAAACCTCAGCTGTTCTACAACAAAACCTCAAGTACTCTTGCCATAAGTGAAAACAATATGATTTCAAACATAAACATGCACACACTACAGATGGAACCTTGTTTGACAATCCTTAGCAACTCTTGAAACCTCGGGTGTCTGAAGACCAAACTGCTTTCCGGTTGTTCCAGCACCCATGTTCCTCCCATGGCCATGATGAGGATGATGGCCAAGCAAATCCTGGACGCGCGAGGCCGAGCATGATAGAGCAGCACGATGGATAGGGAAGCCGTTATGTAGGGTTAAACTCATCATACATAAACACACCCGTTAACATCGGCACGCACAGCATGATGATTTCAATGGCGCTCAGAACTGGATCAAAAGAAACCCCTGGGGAGGGGGGGTTACTTTGGAAGCCAGCGTGGGCCAGGATAGATTCAAAACAATCTCAACAGGCATGGTCCAATTCCACAAAACAACTGATTTACAATTGGTACAAGAAAACCTTTAACACAAGATGATGTTGTCGAAGGATTGCCAATCAGTGTCCTTGCCGTCATGAGGTTGGAAACCTTGCAAGATTTCGAAGAAGGATCCCCAAGAGGTAAGAAGTAGTGGCGAAATGTCGAGCCCCGCGATATCGACACCCAAGTACTGCAAACCAATGCAATGGACACAATGCATCGGTTCCTTCCTTTCAAGATGCTCAAAAGTAGTAGCCTTACATCAGGGTAAGTTGGTACCGTATGGATCCTTCACAAGAAAGCGTTCAATGAAAAAAGCATCGCACTCTTTCAACAAAGATGCCAAACAAAAACATATCAATGACGCCTTAAACACGCAAACCCTGCAGATGTTGTTACATCAAGTGGATTACTCTTGCAAGTCGGCGCTCCCGAGTCAATGCGAGCTTGTGCCCAGGACTCAAAATCCCGGATGTCTAGATGACACGCATTATGCCCAGCCAACCTCCAGGAATGAGACAAGGTTGCCACTCCAGAGAACATCTCGATTGCATCATAGGTCTCAAGCGTGTACAAGGGTCAGGTGAAAATCGCGCCATGGCTGATATATGGATCAAAAGTGGTACCCAAAGGATTCAACTGATTCAACTCGAAGAAGAACCCACATGTGGTATATTCAGACTCTGAGCATTTCAACCAAAAGGGCAAAGCACAGGGGGCATAGAAATCTATATTGAATCAAGACAACCGTTTGAACACATGTGCATGGCTGTATCGTTTAATCAATCCAAGTCAAAAGTCATTGTGTCCATCAATAACGTTCGGAAACCTTGTTCACAAAAGGGGCCTGCCTGGGTGAAGTCGAGGCCCTCGATTGAAGTCAGCAGGATTATAGCCATGATCAAAACCTGAGATCGAACTTGTTCCAGACCAGAACTTACCAAACATACGTTATACAAGTCCAAATCGGTCATGCATGGCCTCAAAGTATATATAAGGTTGAGCAGGTTTGGACACAAGTGATTTGCCAGGCAAGCCGCTCCTGGAGCTTTCCATCTCAAGAGTTGCTGCAGCACTCGCATGAAAGAGGCACGGGTCATGGCAGCATCCCAAAAGCTGATTGATGTTGCAAGGTGCAATCACGAAAGGATTCAATCAGCAATGCATCCATTTACATGCGCAGTATCTATGATTAATTATCAATATATGTAGTTCTATTATTCCTTTTTTCTCGTGGATGTGCATGGCATGGGTTCTAAAATGCATTCTATTGCTTCTAAAAATGTTGCAGGAATAAAGAGAAATGGCGCAGAAGTTCTGGCAACGGTTCTTCCAAACACAGTTTCAATTCCACACACGCTGAAAACCTTATCCCATCCGCGCTATGCAGGCGCAGGCATTTCTGCTGGAGTCGAGCAGAATACATTCCTGCCATGAGCTGAGGGGCAACAATGGGCTGTTTGGAACAAGAAAAATGGCATCCTTATCATCTACAGCATGGTGACGTGCGCATTGAGTTTGCGGTTTTAAACAAAAATGTCTAACTGAGCATCGCAGTTGCAGTTCCACATGTATTCTTTTCGAGTTCGCGAGCGACGTTCAGGATAGCAGTGACAACTGCTCATCCAACTTCAATAACAAAGATTTCCAGCAGCACCGGCATTGCGCATGCAGGACGGTCAGAGTCACAACGATTGGTCCACAAATATCCACATATACAATGTCATGGTACAGGGTGTCATTTTCCCTATACAACTATACTATGAGAATGATAACCCCGCATGTGACCATATTTCTGCTGCGGCAACTCCCCATCGTGAATCACTAAAGCAGGGTTAACCCTGCAAGTACCCCAACATCCTGCTCTTCGAGATGTTTCGTTTCTGTGCAAGCTAAGGCGAAGAACTTCACATTCAATCCTGCACCACAAACAATGCCTCGGATGAAGGAAGCGGCTGAGGGATGGTGGTATGAGCTGGTATGATTCGCACAAACCAAAACACGCTACCATCACAAGTCAGCGAGTCTTTTCAAACTGGCAAAAACATTCTATTGCTGTTGAGCTACCTGGATGTTCATGGTTTCATTTCTTTGCTTTCGAAGCCTTTCGTTTTGGCGGCGTTTGCTGGTTCTTCTTCTTAAGGATGCCCTTCAAGGCTTTAGGTTTGGCAGAAGCACTTGCAATGCTTGCTGACTCGGCAGTGCCAGCATTCTTGGATTCCTCCTGTTCCTTCTCCTCAGCAAGCATCTTTGCAGCTGTCTTGCCTCGAAACTTTGGCTTCTTGCAAACCTTGCAGCCATTGAAGATGAACCGGCAGCTTCCACAGCCGTGAATTTGATTGTCCAAGATTTGGTATCCACACTGCTTTGCCAAAATCTGAACTCTGTCTTGCCAAACCTTGCTTTCATCATCAGGGGTTGCAACCTTGGCCTCTGGCTTTGCCCTGCGCTTCTTACCTGGAGTCTCCTTGGTCTGGCCCTTGTCGGTGTTTTCTGTTTCCTTTGCAACCTTGCTTTTCTTCTTTGTATCAGCTGCTGCTTTGCAAGATTCAACAGTGCTTGCTACTTTGGCTTTCTTGAGAATTTCCCGCTTTTTGCTGGGGCTATTGCTGGCAGGCTTGGGTTTGTTTTTTCTGCTTTTCTTTCCTTTCTTTCCTTTCCTACCTTTCTTCAACGTTTTCCTCGGTTCGCATCGCATTCTGCATCGTCGGGCTCACAGCTGACTCTGCCTCGCTTGCTCATGTGCAGCTTTGGACTGATGTTACTGAGCATCGACATGTTTGTGAAATGTGCTGTAGCAAGATATGTGCGTAAGCCTCAACTTCTTCCGTTGGGTTTGGAACTTGGTCTTCACCGTGCAGCTCCAGGGTCTCCAACTGCAACAGGGCGCATACCCGTAACATATTCTATCCAATTTCTATTCAACAAAATGGTTCAATTCAAATCTGGAATTGAGGGTTGGGTTGCACTTGGCCTGGTCAGGATTCACGGATGGAGGAGCTGGAAGAGCAGGTAGAGAAGTGGCAGGACCTGTTGGGCAATGCCGCATGGGTGATAAAGAAGGGAACCAGACTTGCATATGTGAATTCCATGGGATAGCATGTGCTCAGTTGTGTACAATGGTTATACCTTGCCTGGTGCCGGCGACGAACCTCACTGATGAACCGGCTTCCTCATATTGAATAAGCGCGGCGCGAACTCGAATTCTGACTCTGATGGTGCATGTTGCATTTCACAGCTGGTACATTCTTAGGATATGACGGTTGGGAAGAAGCCTTCTCTTCGAGTTCGCTGATCTGTTTCAAAACCTCATGGAGCTCCTTCTCCTCTTGTTGAGTCACTTGAACATCTATCCCTAAGTCTCTCAGCTTCTTGTTGGGAGGACTGTATGGGTGAGGTGCGTCATCTTCAAAGCATTCATCAGGATACAGGCCAGCACCCTTTCTGGTAGGAGGTTTGGGCTTCTCAGCAACAACAGGTGAAGGTGTAGGCGATGAACTATTGGAACCATCATCGAACTCATACTCCTGGTCATCAGAAACACTGCAGAAGGGTCCCAGTTTGCAATCAAGAGGATGCACCCTGTCTTGCGGAGGATCACCAAGGGCCCAATCTTCACGGAGCTTGGCAATCTTCTTGAACAAGGCCTTTACCCGCTTGTCCTGCAAGATGGGTGTGGGCAGGTGTAGGCAAGACCCTTCTTTACGGAGGGTGCTCACGGGAGTTCTACTATACGTGTTGGTATCGCCAATGATCAAATACACCGATTGTAGGGATGAAGGATTACTAACAAAGACCAGATTAATATTTCTATTGAACATTGAGTGCAATTGTTGTTTGGGAATGTAGTGGATGCAAAAACAGTGTTAACCATGTTGACTGAACATTTCTCCACCCTGTCCCGGGGTAGCTGGCCACGTTTGGCAGCATCATTTTGCCTCCTGAAGAGGCAAAAGTGTACAACCGCCGAAGGTCCCAAGCATCTGCGTATGACTGGGTCTTCACGTTCTGACACTCATGCTTGACCAGCTTGTAGAGACATCGAACCTGTTGGAAAGAAAACATGGCTGGTGTAGCGGGAAGGTTTTCCAGAGGTTTTTTCATGGCGAACATGTGATGCAATGAAATGCATTCTTCATACCAAACATTAATAGCAGACTTGCAGCAGCCAACACAGTCACCAGCAGTTAGGTGGGGCCTCAGCTTGAAGGTTCCAGATGTCCACAAAAGCACCGTGGTAGACGTCAACCATTTTATCAATGACCTCGATGTTTAGCTCCAAAGCTTTCCTGGATACTGGGCGGGTGTTCATCCCACCCTCCTGATGCTCCGCTGTGTTAGTGGGCCATTTCAGCCGTGATTCAAAACGTCGAAATCGGGATCTCACTGTCATAATCTTCTCAAGCTCGCCAGCAACATAGCCGGCTTCATATGGTTCACTCATGGCAACCCAAGACAAAGTATCGAAGGCAATGCTCTTCTAGCACTTGCAGCTTGATAGGAAAAGTATACGGACATCCATCATTTGGTGCCAATATCATGCCATCATCATGCCATGGTTGAATGTTTCCAACATCCAGCCCCTACATAGTGACCCCCCTATCATCTTCAGGCCATCCAAGCTTTGCGCAGCTTCAATTGAATCAAGCCAGGCCGACACAAGCCAACGTGGTGGCAGCGATCCTGATTTAATCCTGAGCGCCGGCAAATTTGGCTGGGAGTGATAGGAGTCTTATTGATCAAACAATCAAAAATACATGATTTTTGAAGATCATTGTTTTTCAAAAAGCCAAAGCGGAACTCAACCCCAAACCAGTGATCATCTTATTTTAGAATCGCTCTACATGATGTGTATGCAAATCACGTACTATTGTATGCGGCTGAGCGTCCGCTGCCGAAACCAGAAAGCGCGATGACGATGCGTGGTGATATCCTGCATGCATGCACGTGGTATGCTTCAAGCAAAAAGGCTTTCAAACACACGTGTTCTTAGCGGAAAGAGTGTTGCAATGACATAGCATGGTCACATTGTGCCAACACTGTCCTGCTCCACTTAGCAAATGGTGATGGCCATGGCATATGCTCCAAAGAGTGCGCGTGTGGTTTCTGCATTTATGTTCAGTTTGGAGCATGTCTGATTGTAAACCGTGTGCGTTCACACACACACACATACTTCACTGTCATGCTTAATTCCTGGTAGAGTGTTATGAATGGATCATTACATCGCTGTACCTTTGAAAAAATCTTGTGTTCTGCCTCAAGTTCTCAGCCTCTCCATGGGCCAATGTCTCACTTGAGAGATCTTGTTGCCTGAGAAAAGTGCACCTGGATGGTAACCGGGGGAGCTTGTTAGGATCTCAAAATCATGAACTTAGAAAGTGTACTAAAATAGGCAAAAGTGGTCGGAAATTTCTGAAGTGACAACAGAAAAGGTCACTTGCCCAAAGTTGCATAAAAGAATGGGGCACTACCGCGTTCCAGGTACTTGATTTGGCTGACAACCCGTTTGCATGCTAAGGTGGAAGGATTTCATGTCTCATGCTCTGACTGTGCGCATGTTCATTTGAGACATGATACATTACATGTTTCATATTGTTTCATGGAATATCTTTCTAAAATCAAACAAGGCACATGAGTTTCTGGATATCAGCCTGCGAAACTACGATTTCCGTGCTAGCTTTTAAAGACCTTTGAAGTGCAGTGCTAGTTTCAGAACCAGGCGGTGCGTAGTGCCGTAAGCAATGGAATCCACGGAATCCGATTCCCGCGTTGGAATCTTCCCGGTGGACACATAGCAGTTGAGATTTGATCCGAAAAGTCTGCCACCAGCCACCTGGAAACCGTATTATGGTGGCAGATTGTGGAAGAGGAACCATATAGGAACCATTTTCACCTTGGACCCAAGTTGAAACGGAGCGCATGCCCTCCCTGGCACTATGTAAAAAGGTGTGCTCAGTTTGTTGCATCAATTGCACAGTGAAACAACCGTATCAACCATACCCAATAGAAAGAGAGTGAGTGCCTTTGCAGCAGTTTCAGCGTTTGCTATCAGGAAGAGGTCCAGGTTGTGGTCATGCCAATTTTTCCATCCCAGAGGTTGTGAGCGATAAAGACTGGCCAGAATGATCGCTTCCATGCTTTCTGCAAGATCAGTCGAACACAGTAGCTTGGGCGACAACGGTCTCTCGGTGTCATGTTTTTTCTTTGGGTTTTCGCACCTGGGAGAAGTCAGCCAGTTGAATGGCAGCTGCTGCTGCATTTCCAGGTACCAAACTGACCAGACTGACCAGAGACTTTCTGCCAAGCTCTTGTGTTCAAGTGATGGTTCTTTAATTTGCTGTGTCTTGTTGCATTATATCTATTAAATCCATTAAATCTTGCATTGATGTGTCCAAAATTTTCTGCACAATGATTGTTTGCACCTTGAGCCGGTGCAGTGTGCCAGTGCTGGATGGGGCGAGGTGTACTTGTGGATTGCGCCGGTGCATCTGTCAGTTAAGCCTTGCCATGTCATGCCTTGCCAAAAACACATCTTTTGACCTTCAAGTCAGGGGTCTGCCCCAAGTGAGTTCCTAGCAGGGGTCACCTGTTTGATCCGATTTTATTCAATACCTGCTGAGACTAATCAATTTCAAGAGTTGGCTAAGTTTTGGTCTGAGGCTGATACTTGTCTTGCCGAACATGTCCAATCGAAGAATTTTGCATGCAGCACTATGCAACCACGCTTGTGCAGTTCTGTAGTCGTCAGAAAAAGCTTCCCGAACATGATGCCCAGGAGGCATTTGATAGTCTTGAATCTTGCTTTGTAGGGCCCAACCCTTTTCCAGTCGTTCCTTTGTGCATATTGCATAGAAAGTTGTGTTTCAACTCCAGATTTGTGACTTTTCAGAGATCATTCGGTCCTGCAGAAGCGGATGCCACTTTGCCAGATTTCCCATTCCTCAAAGGAAGGGACAGACAATTGAAACTGGAATCAGTTGCTTACCAGAAATGCATCGATCAAGCTGACGAATCGTGTCCCAGACAAGATGGTCAAGGGGTTGCCAGCGAGACATGTTGCAAAGTTGTTTAGTTAATATGGTGAATTTCAAGCTAGCAACTAGTATACGCTCTACTTTCTGTCTTAAAGTCAGTAGGTGTTGATTCCAATTGAATTAGGTCTATCTTGTTTGTGGAGACCCTGGAGAGCATTGTAGTGAAGACTTGAATTGTGCAGTTCCAAGCCCAAAGATTCCAAAGCTTGAAGGAGAAGGCATTTCGTGGACAGATCTCCAAATTTCAATGGCTGGCGTTGGAGACTTCGTCTGTGTATACAGCCACATCGATGCACATCTCGTTCAAGCCTAGCGAAAACCTTGTGACCAAACAGAGCCCCTGAAAATATCACGAGTGCTGAAGAAAACATTGTTGATAGATGTGTTGCCATTTGACCATGGTTTTTCCTTTCTATGCGATGATTCAGGTTGGCTGTCGGTCGCTCAACAATCTTCATGATTCAACGTCACTGAGCAGTGTGGCTGACACCCCCGTAGCAAAGTCCCCGCACAGAGAATCTGGCTGCAGGGGGTCTGCCAATTGCCTCCTTGATGCTTGATGCTGCTTTGACCTTCAAGCGTTACTCCGACATGGTGTTTGCAGTCGGCTTGGCAGTGATGCCAGCGGGTGCCTTGGGCTCTGCTTTGGGCTCTGCATTTGGCACATTTTGGCATGGCAGGCTCAGCAGCGACGCTGGCGGATGCAAAGTTTTGACGGGCATTCGCCCTGCGAAGCACATCATTCTCGGCTTCGAGGTCATCAATTCACCGTACCGAGGGCACCGGGGGCCAGTCAAGCTCCTCAATGTCTTTTGCCAACCCAGGACCATTAAATGTTGCAGGAATCCCTGACCGGAATTCAGGACGTAGTCAGCAAAAGATGTTCTGAACATGCCCAGTGGACCCGAGAGTTTACGTCCTTGCCACTATTGTAATTGTAACCAGTGGTTTTTCCGAGGCAACAAACCAACATGGAGAAAAGGAATGTGATTTCATCCTTGCATCCATTTTCGAGAGCAGTTTCTTTGTCATAACATTTAGGAAGTATATCAGGAAGTATATATATTGCATCAAGGACAGAAGCTGAAAAAAGATGGCAAAGTTTTGCCACTCAGTGGGACGTACCTGAAAGCAAGAGGTGGTTCAGCATGGTTCACCTTGCAGCTTTTAAGTTTTTGAAACGAGGCAGCGGTAGCTGAGAACGCATTGTCTTGTTACATTTGTTGAGTTTCAGCCGTTCTGAAACTGTCCCTTTGTGCAAAGCTCGGCTTGTGGAGAGGTGGTGATCGTCCTTGCAGCAGGAGAAAAGCATGCTTCCGTCATGGTGGAGTTCGGTCAAGAGTTCTTGGGCTTACTTTCCATTGTCAAGCTTCCTGTGCAGCGCCCTCCGTCAAAATCAGTGATGAGCCTGTGTGTGAGCTGATAAAGGAGCTGAGAAGGGAGGTCTGAAGAGATAGAAGGAGATACAAGAGATCTGAAGTACAGGATGCCTGGATGTGTGACTGGATGAATGGCAATGAGAGAACGAATGGAGCGCGGAAGTTCCCATTGGTCTTGCGAGTCCACCGTTGGAAGTTGCCGGCGAAGCAGCTGATGGCAAGCCGACGGTGACCCGGGGCGTTCGGCTGCGAGGTTTTCCTTAGCGATTTTCTCATTGGATTCGGAGAACAACAAATCTCTGGTGAAAATCTCTGGTGAAACTGCTTGCCGTTCACCATGCCCCCATAGAGGATGCAAGGAGGTGGTATGTGATTACAAGACACGTCAACGAGATGGGTCCGTACCCTTGATTCTTTGGGCGCAAGATTGATCAGATTGTGCTGGAGATCGGATCGTTCACCGGGTGCTAGCAATAGGTCTTTCAAAGACTTGACGTACGCAGTGGCGAATCAAAGGGTGATGTTGGAATGTCATCCTCACTATGTTTTGACAATCGATAGTAGGTGTCCAAATTCACAGGTCAACTGATCCTTAGCGATTGACACGCAAGTTTCATATCACTGGCCGGTATTTGTTGAAAACATTTTTTTTTCTTTGCTCCATTGGCCGGTTTGCTGGACGAAGCAATATTGCTTTTTCAACCATGGAGGTGCGATTCAGAAGTCGTCGTTCAGAGTGCCTGGCATAACTTTACCAGCATGTGCATCTGAAATCCTTCGAAAAGGTCCATCACAAAGAACCATGATAGCAAAGCATTGCAGTGGTGCAAGGGTGACTGGCAAGCTGTGTGAAGACTCATCAAATGATGTCCAAAGCAATCATTTGCACTTGACAGAACCATTTCAATCCTGAACTCATAAGAAACAATTGTTTAGCGCTCCATTCGGTGTTTGCTCTGCAGATGCTTCGCACATGAAAGTGCGACCGCGAGAAAGTATGAGAACTGGATATCCAAGCATTCTTTGTAAGTTTGGTTGGACAAGATACTTTGACGCAAGTTCTTTGAAACTGGCTCCAAAGAAGTCTTTCTTTCAGCAGAAGTTTTTGGTTGGCTTGACATGAACTGATGCTAATCAGAGAAACCAACTTCCCAGTCTCCAGGATCCGATTCCTGGGCTGGAGATTGGCGCCCCAAAGAGTCTTTGGACTTCCGTTGTTGGCGCCTGACGGTATTTGGAGCTCAACCCAAAGCATGCAACACCTTTAGAGCCTCCAGACTTGGGCCGTGGGTGATTTCAGCCATGACCATCAAATGCATCCTCCAAAACTGACTACATTTCATTTCCATTCATTTCCCTGTTTGCAGAACTTACCCTCTTGATTTCACTCACTGGTCGCAAGCTTCAGAACATTGCACATTGTGGTTGAAAAAACAGGCTTGCTGGCACTTGCGGAGCAAAGTGCTGGACGATAGAATTCCGCTTCAACCATAGAGGTGTGATTCAGAAGTCACCGTTCAGGTTGCCTGGCATAACTTTACCAGCATGTGCATCTGAAATCCTTCGAAAAGGTCCATCACAAAGAACCATGATAGCAAAGCATTGCAGTGGTGCAAGGGTGACTGGCAAGCTGTGTGAAGACTCATCAAATGATGTCCAAAGCAATCATTTGCACTTGACAGAACCATTTCAATCCTGAACTCATAAGAAACAATTGTTTAGCGCTCCATTCGGTGTTTGCTCTGCAGATGCTTCGCACATGAAAGTGCGACCGCGAGAAAGTATGAGAACTGGATATCCAAGCATTCCTTGTAAGTTTGGTTGGACAAGATACTTTGACGCAGGTTCTTTGAAACTGGCTCCGAAGAAGTCTTTCTTTCAGCAGAAGTTTTTGGTTGGCTTGACATGAACTGATGCTAATCAGAGAACCCAACTTCCCAGTCTCCAGGAGAATCCGATTCCTAGGTTGACTTCCAGGATAAACGGATGTGATGTCTCACTTTTCAGCTTCCTACCCCGATTCTGAATAAACGAGCGTTGCAACTCGCTTACACCTACGGGTGCCTTTGTCCACTGCTTACCCTGCTTAGACCCCAAGCAAGATATTTTCATTACGGACGCTTAGAGAATTTTCAGTACCGGAAACCGCTTCCGCCAGTCGCATAACCTACTAAGATCTGCTTAGAAAACCCAGTGAAAGAGAAAAGCGCCGGATTTCCACTCTGCAACCAGCTTCTCCCACATGTTCATTCCGTTGCCCAAGCTGAGATGAAGGCAAACATTCCAAAGACAGATGCAGTGGCCACGGGTTGTTTAAGGTTGTTTCAGTTGGTGCGAGCGTGGAACGAGTTGGATCGTCCCTAGGGATGAGCCATGGTTGGATTCCTAGCGTCGGTTTCTCGATTCGTGGCCTAGCCTTGGAGCGCTCCCACACTTGCGATTCGATTCGTGGTTCGATTCCTTAAATGTGGAACTCGATTCGATTCCAAGCCAGGGGTACTAACCAAATGATAGCAACCTATTGGTTATAACCAAACCCAATTCAGGTTGCCAACCAATGGAATCACCGCAAGCGGAAACCAGATTACACCACGATGGGTGATGGGTGGTTGGTGATGCTTGGTGCTGACACTAGATGCATCAAAGTGGGAAGACATGTCCATCTTCCATGGCACATGGGCTTCGCAAAATTCAATCGGTTTCTTCGCAAGAGATCTTGCCAGCTCCGCTTGGGCTGGATGGACACTCTTACCACATCTGTGTGAAACTCTTTCCTCCAACACTTGAAGCTCTGCGCAATTGGTGTGCCGTATGTAGTGGCCGGACAAGTGAGAACGCGAGCTACTTGAATTGAGATGTGCCTTTTGTGATTGGCAACATGTGCAGGTAAATTACCTGTGTGGCTGACTCATTCTTGAGGAATACCTGCAGATACCACACTCGATTTTCACTCAGCATGGAAGTGACTTGGTCGTTCATGTAGCATGTAACCCGAAAGATTATTCATCAATTTGTGCAATTGTGCTAGCAGGGTTTTTGTGGTCCCAGACGTGGGCTGCAGATGGCTGCAGACGGTTTTCACGGGTTTGGTTTTGTTGGATTGAATCTGGATTTCGCGTCAGCGATCCTGACACACACAGACCCACCCAGGGATTTATAGGTTTCGCAGGCCCGGCAGAGTCGCAACGATGTTCCAATGATCAGAATTGAGGTTGATGAGCCCGCTCGTGCCCATCCGCAAAAAATAAATCGGTTCAAACCGCTGAGCGCCTGACATTCAAATTACACCAAGATTCCGGATTTTTGAAGCGATGCTGAAACTCTCAATTTCTGAAGATGTGTCCCTCATACTGCCTGGGCTTTCGCAAGAGTCAACCAGCTCCAGATGCATTTCTTCCATGTGCCCAGGATGAGATTGTGCTGTGTGCTTCCAAGTGCCTCCTTCCCATGGATGTTTCAGTGTCATGCATTTGAATCCTTGCAGTAGAAGCAGTCCATGACACCTACTTTCAGTTGGCACTTTTCGCTGGGTTCTTAATGACTTTCCGCATTTCTGAATTCCCAGGTTCCAAATGCCTGCCGTTTCCTTTAAACACACAGTTTCCAGTGGGAGCTTGAAATGAAGTTGGATTCAGCGCCCAAGGTATCAGCAAAGCTTTGTTGCTCAGCGGCAGGGACAATTACTGCCCGCTGTGCGTTCTGCTTCTCGCATCAGCGTAGAGAATCTGATGCCCAATTGTTCTGCGGCGATCAGGGAAGATTGCTGCCACTGGCCAAGATGGTGTATCCACATCCATCCTTGTGGCATTTATCCGTGCCACCCTGATGCTTTTCCCATGCAATCCATCATCGCCGTGAACAGAATCCGGACTGGAAGCATAGCGTAGTGCCGCCTTGCGCGCGTGCCAAGACAGCTGTAGGTAGTTTGATGATGTCATCACTTCGTCAACGTGGAGAGAATTGTGGTACTTGGGACTTGGGCAAGCTGATTCTGGCGATGCGAAAGAAAAATGCCGTGCCTGTCCCCATGTTCTCCTCGGACTTTTTGTTGCGAGGGCGGAGCTACAGTAAATGTGTTTCCACAACTTTCCACCTTCGCCCCGATCCAGGCAGGGCTACCATTTTGAGATTTCAAATTTGCCAGAAACCATGGTGATTTGGATTTTATTGCCAGGCCAAACTGAGGGAGGCAATGGACTCACAATGACTCAGGCAAGGCGCTACACATCTTCGGACAACCTATCATCATTTTCGGATAAGTTTCTGATACTCCCGAGCCATTCTATTCCTGAAAATCTGAAGCATCTCAAGCATTTCATTCTTCAGGAGTGGAGGGAACTTCAGGGCTTCCGGTGAATGGGGATGGTGAGAGCTGCACAAACCATCCCCTTCAGTGACAGTTGGGGGGATGAGTTGGTTGCGGCTGTGGTACAAATTCCATTGGACAGTTGTGGTTTCACTATAGCCACCCTCACAACTGGCGGTGACATACGGGGATCAACAAAAAGGGTATACACATTCAACATCGGCAGATGAGCCACACGAGCAACCCAAACTGGAGTGTAAAACTATATGGCCTTCGTGGTTTGTTGACATGAGAATGAACAGGTCTGTGAAGTCACCTGGTGTCTTCACAAATTGCGAGCCATCGAGGGGCCAAGAAATAAAACATCACAAGTCATCACCATCCGAAAGGCTAAGGTGATGATACCCTTCAAAAAGCTCAGTATCTCTATCAAATAGCAACGTTTTCTTTGTCATCATTGACCATCATTAACCGTCATTAACCGTTGGATTTAGAGTGAAACAACGGTGAACTCAATTCTGAAGCACCCATTGTAGAGGTCGCATCCATTAGGGGCCGCGCCTGTGGACTGCTGGGTGGTCTGATGTTAAGCCCAGGCATCGCGCGAGAAGACGAAAGTGATGCCCTTGCCTTAGACTTCCCTCATGGATCCTCATGATTCTTTATGTTTTTTTGAGTGTTTTTCTTGCAGATCGAACTTATCAACCATTCTGGTGCAGAAACTTCTCAAAGGTTCTTTCAGTTTCACAAGTGACTCCACACACACACACACACACACATCTTTCTGCAATACGTCACTAACGATACTGCGACGAAGATGAAATGCTTCGCTGATGAAATCTGCGAATTTCATCTCCAGGTGGCCTCCTTCCTGTTGCGCCGTCAACTGCTGGGCGCGACCCGGCGACCCAGAGGAAGACGCTGGTGGCCAACATCAGCGCCCGGCGATGACACTGCAACACCGCGACCTGCCAACGCAGCGAGCCGAAAAGGTCGGATCCTGCGAAGGTTTTGTTGGGGTCCATCAGACCCATTTGCACAGGATGTGATGGATGTTATGGATGTGGTTGGGTGGATTTGGTTGGATTTCATCAACTTTTTTGTGCTCTTTGGAAATCTGGGCAGATGTCAAGGACAGGCCTGCAGCGATGCTGCCATGCGCTGTCACGTCTGCTAAGTTTGGCTCGCAAATGAAACCATGAAGTCTCATGAAGTCATGGCGAAGCATGGCATGTCTCATAGCAGATCAGGACCTCAGTGGAACATCGAGTCGCGACCATGGAGCCTTGCCCCATGGAACCGTCATTGAAGGCTGTACCGTTTCAGGAGCCAGCGATGCCGGGTGGCCGGGTGATCAACCAGCATTGACCTTGGGCGACAGCATCTTTAGATATGGCCAATGCATGTCATGTATGCCGGTATATCTGATTGATTTGTACATGTATGATTCTCCATCAGTTGCATATAGTCAAGGTCACCCAGTAGGCAGATTTAGTCCCACCCCAGATAGTTAGCAGATGGGTGTACCAATTTGTTCTGAATAGGAAAAAAGTCAAAATGAGGGTTGTACCAATTCTGCTTACTAGGGGGGGTGCCCAATGGGGGTTCACCATTCTGAAATTCTGCTAACTGGGGGTGGTCATCTAAATTCATGAGCGCAGCTGCACAAAATGAGCACATAGTCCACATACATATATGATATAGTATAATGCATACA
The DNA here is from genome assembly GCA_009767595.1 of Symbiodinium kawagutii. NCBI lineage: Eukaryota > Dinophyceae > Suessiales > Symbiodiniaceae > Symbiodinium > Symbiodinium kawagutii. Next base: position 42,123 of record VSDK01023420.1, read on the forward strand.
TGTGTGTCTCGTACTATGTATGTCAAGGATGTGATACTGCTATATTCAGGCACTTTGTACTCTGTTCCAGTGATTTGCTTTCCCATCCCCACGCAGAGCTCTTTTTCAAGCTTCATTCGTGTCCCCCGAGGTGTCTGTATTTGATCTCCCTTTTGTTCTGTACATTTCCCCTCTTTTGATGTATGTAAGCTCTTATTGTACGCTGAAGCAGGGCCACTGTGCGGCTTGTGATGGAATTGAATTTGTTTTTATATAAATGTCGCATCCAAACAAGAACAGAACAGGCACTGGACAAGAATTTGACTAGTGTTCATAAAACATGTCCTTGGACCCAGCTTTCTTTCAAATCTTGCACTTGCATGCAATGCAATTGGCTCAGCCTTTGATGTCACGTCCTACATCTGCAACAAGGGCTCCTTTGAGGAGCTGGATTTTTGTTTTTGTGATATCACAGCCAGGATTCACTTTGTCGTGAGATTCCCAGCACCACAATAAGCACTGCAATAGTGCTCGACAGGGCGGCACAATGCCTTTGCCTTTCTTTAAATTTCCCCAGCTTCGGGCAGTAGATTGTTTGCCGGTTGGATTGGGGTATCTCACCTGCCAGCATTTTGTTGTCAAGTGGACCCCAACCCCAGCCCCTTGAACGTTGGGGATCTCGGCCAACCCAACCTGGTTCAAAAAGATGAAAGCTGCCATGTCCTTGAAAGAACCTGATGGCGAAACACCAACTTGCAGGTCTAGATCACAAGACGATGTCTCCTTGGAACAGCATTCATACATGGCATCACAATCCTTGAATTCAAAGACTGTTTCCCCCTCATCCTCTGAAGATGCCGGTGCATCCTCGTCGCTGTGGTGATTTACCGCTTCTGGATCCTGGTGTTCATCTTCCGCTGGAATCAGAGCTTCCAAAGCGTCCTCTGCAGCTTCAAACGTGGAGTCATCCTTGCTCAAAGCCACAAGTTGCGCTTCCATCTCTGCATCTTCATTTGTTCCTGCATGTACCCCCACTGTTTTCTTTTTCAACCTGCTTTTGAAACCATTCCAAAAAAGGCTTTGCGATTGAGATTGTCGATTCATGGGCTGTCTTTACAAATAGCAATTGTTTGATTCTTCCTATTTCGAGAACTGAGAACTGTTCCAAAAACTGTGTGCTTCCATAACTATCTATAACCAAGCTTGGAGAATAAGTGCTGCAGTAAGCAGATTATTGATTCTGCTAACTGGAGCGGCTAGCTCAAAACACCTGGTTTGGACAGCCAGGATAAATGCATAATAATGCATATAACTATTAACCCCCATGAGAAAGCATATTCTTTCTGAACCGTTGGAACTGTTTCCATGATCGGTGAGAAAACAATACGTCGTCTTGGGGTATCAATATGTCAATAACAATATACTGCCCAAAAAGGTTTTCCAACGGTTCAGAACTCGATCATTAATTAATACTAAAAGGTAGATAGATAGGTGGATGTGCAAGATACTGCCCAAGGAAAGACCAATTACAAGTGAAGGATGTGCAGATTTGCACGTGGCGGAACTGTGCCTCCATGTCTACAACCCTCGTACTTGAGTAAGAAGAGGGGGGGCAGTTAGCAGATTCCAGTTCTGCTAACTGCTCCGTGAGCCCCGTGAGCAAACAAAGCCTGTAATTAGATGTATGTATGCATTTATGTTTATCACTACAAGGCACGCCGATGGGAGAAAATATGAACACTAAGTAATGTAAGTATCATGACGCTTGATGCTAGTGAGTCCTTCTCCTGTCTTCTTGCATTCTCCATCCACGTTGTCCACGTCGATGGTTGCTGGTTTCTGCGTGTCCACTTTCAATCCACTCTGGGTCAAGACATCACTGTTCGACAAAGAGAGAGCAGTCAAATGTACCCGAATCTCCTGCAAGTCCCTCGAATGTCCAGTAACTGATACAATTCGAAGTTGTTTCACATCCTGACCATGCCCATCCCCGTCATCAGTCTGGGGACTCATACACTCGAGCGTCATGTCCTGAACGTTGAGCTTGTATGCTGTCACTTTCGGGCCGCATTGTACTTTCACAGAACCCTTCGAACGTGAGACTGCTCTGTTGTAGACCTCTGGTGATGCCTCCTTGCCAGTCCCCTTTGATATGAGGATGACACTGCTGGCTCCTTCGCCGGCTTTCAAAGCGTTCAATTTGGTCAATGCGTTTTTTGTCTTGATGTCTTGGTCTCCATGTTGTTTTTGACGATGCAAGAAAAACGCCTCAGCATCTTGCACTTTTCCATGGAACTCAGCAAGACGTGAGTTCAAAATGGCCTGCCAATGACCTGGTAAGCACTTCCAATCCAGTTCCAAATCTGCTTCTTCCTCATCCCAGGGAACTTCTGACATGTCCTTGAGCTGGATTTGCCAAAGGAAACTGGTCCGCTGGAGATCCGGTTGGGTGAAGACTTCCTCAAGTGGTGATTCCCAAGTGGAGGCATCCTCAGCAGAAATCTCGCAAGAACGCATCTCCTTTTTCAAAGTTGCTTCATCCAGACCCTCAATGTGCTTGTTGAAGGTGAGCATGTCTTCCACTGAAGCCATGCCACGGCTCAACCACGCCCACCTGCGAGCTGCCATATATGCATATACAATATATCCAAAACCTTTCAATCAGATATGGGACCTGCAGTAAGCAGTATTCGTTTCTGCTAACTAGGGGTCGGTGTACAGATAAAGTGTAAACAGATACCCAACACATTTCCTGCAAGTAAACTCAGTACATGTGGTGGTGTAAATTGTATTGAAAAAAGATCTTATCTTATATAGATGTACCTGTGTATAGTATAGGGACCCAACCCCCTGCCTCAAGACTTGTCTCTGAAAGGATAGCTTGCGCCAACCATAGATGGCCGAAAGCACAGAGTCCCCATGTGAAACAGCCAAATGGACATTGGAGTTGGACATGAGCACAGGATCAGACGTGGCCCGTTTGACCAGCGAGTTTCGATATCCCAAGGTTGTCTCTGTGAATTCCGCCATGTATCGTCTGAATAAAGCATGGACGGCGTCGCAGGGTTGCCCCCGCGCCGACCATCCTCCTGGTTGACGGTCTGGCAAATGTACTCGAGAGTTCTTTGCAAAGTGGTCGCCTTGGTGACCGGTCATCAAGAACGTTTCAAAATTTCTTTCCCAGCTACTTGTACTAATAGATTATGGATCGGTGATGTCAACAAACTAGCAGAAAGTATCAGGTAGGGCAGTTAGCAGATTCAAATTCTGCTTACTAGAGTACCAGAGACCCGACGGAAACTGCACACACACACACACCCACACACACACACGCACGCACATATACATGCATACATATATATATATATGTCTATATATATTTACATACCCACAAATACACATATAGATATATACACATACAAATCAGCAAGGTTGCTAAAGCAATGGATAAGTTGCTTTGGATACCTATGCCCCCACCCCTGCTTCCAAAACTGCAAAAAAAATGTACTTCCTACAAACCCTATAGTTATTTACTGTCAAGCTACGTTGGACATCGGTTCCTCCACTGGTTGAGTGGTGTCCAGTAAAGCTGTCACAAAGGATAAGGCCCCACTCCTCTTCGAACGATGTGCCATACCGTTCAGCCAGAACTCGCCTGCGGTAGTCAAAGGAAGCCACCAAGACATGCTCAAAGAATTGCACAACCACCTCTGCATTCATGAAGTGGGAACTGCGGCCGGAAGAGACAAAGAAAACATCTGGCTTGAATTTTGCTTCCAGCTCAGCACGTTCCTCATCTTTGAGAAAACCCAGCGGTAAAATAATCGTCAAAGGTCCACTCTCACCATTACCCCACAACGATGTGACCAGTGTGAAGCTTTGCCGGGCAGATCCCACATTGTCTGCTCTGGGATCACTTTCTTTTCCTCCAGCCAAGTTGAAAGTTGCTAAACTGGATGTGACAAAAACTGAAACATGAACACATGTTCAGGGAAAAAAAGGAAATGAGTGATATCCAACAAGCTCATACCCGGGCAGTTAGCAGATTGTAGTTCTGCTCACTGCAGGTGTTGTCGTTGTCTGAAGCGCAATGCCATATGGAAGCTAAGTTTACCTTTGGGTGCCCATATAAGTTCATACTTGGTGAAATCAGGAAACAAATGATTGTTATTTTACTTGAACTAGAAAAGTTCATCACATATCATCATTTATAGTCGTACAGATACATGTTTCATTTGTGGCTGTATTTATAATATACTTAGGCACACGGTGACCGGTTCTGAATGATTGTGGAACCAAAACTTCTAGCAAACCCCAACACATGAAACTATACAGTTACATATACGTTTTTTTTTTGCAAATAGATTCAACCAACCCTTTTCAGAAACCTTTCCTCTCATCCTCCTTCTCTTCACCTCCCACTGGCCGCCACGCTGTCTCTGGAGCTCGGCTATGTGTTGCACAGCAGCTTCCCTCTTGCCCTTCAGTATGTGGCGGGGGCAGTCGGGGCCCGTGGTACGATGAAGTACTTTTTTGGGGTAGGTCCAGCTACTTTTCCACACCTGGTCGAAGTTGATGCAAAGGTCCAGGCGGACCCCATTGGACAACCTGCGCTGACAAAGATAAGCGACCGTCTGCTGTTAGTATCCTAAAACTGCTGCAGCCCTAGTTAGCAGATTCAAATTCTGCTTACTGCAGGTACTAGCTCTACGATACCAGTTTTTAGACACCTTGAAGGCACACTTTGGATTGCAAGTAGAGGGTCCTATTTGCATTTAAAACAAGACTTCCTAGTATTCACAAAAGTTGCAGATAAACCTCCCACCTCCTGAATTCGAACATCTTTCGAGATTTCACCATGCGTTCATCATCGTATGCAAGGTATGCACCATAAGTATTGGGTGTGCGACGTCGCCATCCGTAGGTGCATAGAAGACGGTTGACCCACCGTTCAGAAACTTTATCCTTTGGCCTGGGCACTGGCTTTCCTGCTTCTTCAGCTGCCTTGGCTTGCGCTTCATTGTACACTTTCAGTAGCCTGTCTGCTTCGTCCTTGATGGCTTTTGTGGTCAATGTCCCCGTTGTCAGTTGGGAAGAATCCCCACCTGTCGAAAGTCGCTCCACCAACTCAATCAGTTTGTCTATGATGCACTTTGGTACATAGCCCCCTTCCTTGAAACGTTCCATGCAACGTGGAGGTAAGCCTAGGGGAATGCGAATCCAATCCGGTAGCTCCTTTGCTTGTCTGTCCGCCACCGAGAGCTTGTCAAAGGGGATCTCTCGCCAACGCTGCTTGTCACATTGTGTGACCCACCTTCCCAACATTCCACTCTTGGATCCTTTCTGCCCTTGGAAAAACTTGGGAAACTTTTTCATGACAGCCTTTTCGATGCCGGTGGTGTGACCAGCTTCAATGAGCCTGTCCATTTCTCGAATGGCTTCCATCTTTTCGGAGATTGACAAACGGTTTCTTGGATCCCCAGTGCCACCTCGACCTTCTCCGTCAGATCCCTCCCCATCTTGATCGTCATTCTCCTTCAGGGTTGTGAACTCTATAGAAGACTCCAAACAAACAAACAAACCAAACAAACAAACCAAACAAACCCAACAAACCCAACAAACCCAACAAACCCAACAAACGAACAAACAAACAAACAAACAAACAAACGAACAAACAAACAAACAAACAAACAAGTATGCGCAACGATGTACTACAAGCGGTTGTATATGTATATGTATAATATGTATATATTTGCATGCAAACCAGTATATATAACGATAATGTAATAAACGACTATACATACCTACCTCCGAATCCCAGGTTGAATGTTCAAGATGAACCATTGCACCCGTGGGGACCCTCCCTTTCTAAGCCATTGGAGATGCTGAATTCCAATGTTGAACCCCAGAATACACACACACAGACTACAGACCCTCAACAACTGCTGATTTCTAACGGTTCAAATTTTGATTTCATTTGAGAAAGTTTTTACATGACTCGTAATTAACCATGAATGTCCACATATCTTTCTCATAGATATATATATATATATATAGAGATTAAGCGTATATATGTATATATGTATGAATATCTAAACACCTTGGCCACCTCTTGGGAAGACCTCTAGTAAGCAGAATCGACATTCTGCTTTCTGTACTGGTTCCATGTTCAGACTTTGATTCTCTTTGAGGGCCTACTGGTTCCTGCAGCTATGACCCTATATATTTTTGGGGCCGAAAACATCCAACATGCACTTTCCGACATCAATTTCTTGTTTGATATAAATTAAATCCAAACCCTTGACAGCAATCCTCCCATATTTTTTGAGAGGGCACCTCATCCGGCGGAGAAGCAGGGACCATTTTCATCGCATCGGTGTCCTCCGCGGAACGGTGCGCAATGCCTTTCGTGGTGCCGCATATTTACATATATTATAAATTATAAACCACATCAATCAATAGACAAATAGAAGAATAAATGAATAAATAGATGAATATACATGTATCTAGATAGTTAGGTATTGTAAATACATATGCAGGTATGATAGGTATGTGTATCTTTTGTCTATCAAGATAGAATGATATAAAGACAAATAGCTATGTGTATGTATATATATATGTACACTTTTGGCATTCGAGGGTCCTGCTCGGGCTCAAAGGGCACGAGCTGCAACTCGCGAGTCTTCTCAACCTCGTCGTGTGACCAGGGCCGACCAGGCTCGTACCAAAAAAAGGGTAAAGCAAACACCATCAGAATTCATGACCGCATGCCACATAGAATCAAATTGCTTCTTACTGCAACATGGGTTGGCTTGGTTGGTTTCAGATGTTTTTTGCTCATCTGTCATTTAGAACAAACGTGCTCCAATACGTACGCAATTGAATGTACATGTAGAAATGTATTCCTATACCAACAACCCATCCTGTTTGGTTTTGGGCTTGGCCAACACCAATGTTAAAACCCCCCACTGCCACTGGCAGTGCCTGAAGCTCCGCAGAGTGAGCAACGCCGCTTGGAGTTTCAGCCGCCTGACAGTGAGACCGGACACGGTTCGACTAGATACATATATATATATATATTCATTTGTTTCATTATCTACACATGTACAGTACATGTTTATCACCAAACAACCGTACTTGCAGTGATCTGCAGTTAGCAGATTTGCACATCTGCTTACTGGAGTGGCCCACCGAAGCGTACGACAGCCCGTGATGGACTTAAAAGGATTCTGAACCATTGGAACTCCTTTCATCACTTTTAATCATTTAGTTTACTAGTTTATTCATAGAAATGAATAGACACATATACATGTATCTACATACAATCCCAGGAGAGTATCCATCATTAAGTAGCCACCAGCCAATCATCGATAAACCATAAAGTAACCAGGGGCAATGCTTACAAAGAAACCCACTGGGGGGCAGTATATAGGGGCTGGTGCAAATATGTACTTTAATCCCAACAACCCATCCTGTTTGGTTTTGGGTTTGGCCAAAACCTTAAAAACCCCCCACTGCCACTTGCAGTGCCTGAAGCTCCTCAGAGTGAGCAACGCCGCTTGAAGTTCCAGCCGCCACCTGACAGTGTCACCGGACACGGTTCGACTATATACACATATATATATATATACATAGAATCTATTATATGCATCTATATCTATTATATATATATATGTTTTTTTATATGTACAGTAAATGCTTATCACCAAACAACCGTACCTGCCGTGATATGCAATGATCTGCAGTTAGCAGATTTTCACATCTGCTTACTGCAGTGGCCCACCAAAGCGTACGACAGCCGGTGATGGTGGTTTGGGGTTTCGAGGTTTGTTCCGAAGGTCACTTGTTTTTTAGGGCTAACTGTCCACATTTTGTTTGTATGAGTGGTCATGTTGTAAACCCGGAAAGTTATGAAAAATGTAGTTAGCTGAATCCAGTTTCTGCTCTCACCCAATCTGGACCCCCCTGATTATCTAGGGCCTCATCGAAAGCTGCGTCCAAATTCCGTGGCACCGTGTCCTGGACACACCGCGTGTTGGGAAGGATCTAACAAATCCTTGGAAAAACGTAAGCCCCCAAACAACCAGTTGGCACCTTTAAACTAGTTCCTGTGTATGTTTACATTGAAACGATACATGCTACATCTATACATGTTTTTACAATTCTATCTAAAAATGCCCAAATGTAAATAAATAGATGAATATGTAAGTAAATAAGTAAATAGATAGATAAATAGTAAATGAATAAATAAGTACATAAATAGATCAATAAATACATAAATAGATAAATACATAAATGAATGAATAAAAAGATAAATAAATGAATAGATAAATAAATAGATAAATAAGTAGATAAACTTAGATAAATAAATGAATAGATAAATAAATAAACAGATATATAGAAATCAAAAACCACCAACCCCCCCCTCCAGTCCTGGGAATTGTTGTCATTGCTCGTCGAGGTACTCCCGGGGCGGTGGATAGATTTGGTGGGTGGTGTGGAAAAAGAGCCGTCGCTATGAATCCTCCTTGACTTTTGACTTGAAGACCCGTGGGAAGAACAACTTCTCTTCATGTATTTGAATCCATCGTATGTGTGTGAAGTATTCTGCTGCCTTCTGGCCAATCGCAGTTCCAGGTTGCTTTTCAACTGCAGTGCCGCTGCCATCCTCTGCCCTGCTTCTGCAACACTTGCTGGACATTTGGTGACTTTGGTGATCACTTTGCTGAGCTCAAACTCTGCGAGGGGGTAGCTGGCTAAGCATGTTGCATATCTTTCCGAAACTGTGTGATCAGTGTTGACGTTGTCAAAGCTTGCCAGGTTCTCCAGGATGTAGTCAGCTACATGCTGAAGTTGTTTTGCAATGTTCTGCAAACTCTCCACTGCCGTAAGGTGAGTTGGTTCTGTGGAGTCTGGTGGTGCTGGCCGTCGTTTTGCATTCTGCTCTCGTTTCCTTTGTTTGCTGCTTTTGATGCCTGTGCTTGCTACGGATTTGATTGCCTCATCTTTCAAGTAGTCAACAATCTGGAGTTGCTCTGCCACTGCATGCACCCTGTAAAGGGAATTGGGGCCAACCCAGTGAACTTCAAGCTGCGCTTCCTTTGCCTTGTTCTCTGCAGTGATGTAGTACATAGTGCATTTGCGGTCACTCCCCACCAAACCAAATACCAATGTCTCTGGGGTCGCTGCTTTGAGTATGCCATCGAAGACCATGAGCTTGGATATGTCTGGATTGTCATGTTGGGGCACAACCAGACACAACCCAAGCACCTGCAATGGTGGCTTGAACTGGTTGCGCCAAAGGTCAAGTTCAGTGTTGTCCAGGGTCCAGCTTTCCATCTCAGTTTGAGCCTCCCAACTTGGGACCCACAGAGCTTGGACGCATACTGCTTTGTTCTTGTCGAGCTCTCCCAAGAGGTATGCAGCTGTCATGCAGGAACCACGTGGAAATGCAATGTTGTTCAAATGTCCTAGGGCTCCCCCTGAGATGTGAACATCGGCATTCTGCATATCGTGTTTTCTCTGCAGCTGCTGTTGCTTTGCTGCAAGCCTTTCAGAATTTGGTTGCAGGTGTTGGGAAGCATCAATTGTCTCCACTGTTTGGCCTTCCAGCATGGAAGGTGGAAGGCATTTGATTTGCTGGCCAGATTTGGCTTTGGCCTTCACTTTTTTGCTTGGTTTCGTTTGCTTGGCCTTTTCATCTTTTGAACCTGAAGTGTTCTTCTTGTTTTGCTCTGCCTTTGAAGTCTTGGAAGTTGATGAGGAACATCCCCCGTCGCCACAAGCCTTCTCGGACAGTGTCGGCTTTGAAGCTGATGAAGATCCTTTTCCCTCTTCCCCAACATCTTCGCCCTCCGCTTCCTCAGATGGAGTCCAGCCGAGAGGTCGGTACAAGGCCCTGCCAATGGTTCCCCAGACCCGTAGGAATTGGATAGGCTTCAGGTGCTGCACTTTTGAAAGGAGATGGACATAGAATGGGAATGCGTAGGGAGGTGTTGGGTCCTTCCACTGGTGACCATCCGTTCAACTTGTCGAATTGCTCTTGATTCTCGATTTTTGCACCATAAGAAATAGCGCACCGAGCATAGATGTAGTCATGGTGTCCCAAGTAGAAAGTTTCATCTTCCTTTGATGTAGAGATCCTTGACTTTCTGATTTCGATCCACTTCTCTCCCGCCAGCACTTTGTCCAACCATCCCTTGTCGAGCAGGAGAATCTTGGCCAAAAATGACGGCTCCTCATCCTCCACCCCAAGTAGCACGTTTGGCTTGGAGTTGAACAAAGCCCCGAGGTCATGACTAGGTTCCAAGGATTTGGGATTGGGTTTCTCAAGCGGCAGCATCTTGCTCCCCTCTTTCATTCCAAATCCCACTGCAAGAACTGTGTCGAACCATTTCTGAAGCACCATGCCCTTCTTCTCCTCCTTCTTTGCCTTCCCAAAAGCTGTCGAGACGCTGCCTGCGGACAGTTTGGACATCTCCTTGACCAACTCTGGAACGGACAGGTTCTGCAAGTTGAGGTTCTTCTCCTTGGGCATAGGCAGTCAGCAGGTGAACATGTCTGCTTTCTGGGGGTGGTGGGGTAGGATGGATCCCATATTTCAAAAGGAGTGTGCAGTCATGTTGAATCAAAGCATAGTATACATACATGTCATTAATTGTTGTTTACTCATTACATAATTGGCATAAGTACAGATAATTACAGATATGCAATAGGTTGTAGCCTTTGTTTTTCACATTCCTGGGTTGAAGTGGCTAAGCATGCGCGACATCCCTGCTTCAAAAACAGACTAGCAGTAAGCAGAACAATATTCTGCTTACTGGGGGGGTTCTGGTAGGCATGTGTATTTACTGGTCCCGAAACTGACCCCGAAATTGCATCTATCTATCTATCTATCTCTTCCTCTCTCCCTCTCTCTCTCTCTGCCAGTCTCTGCCCATAGATACACACATAAATATACATATATATGTATATATATACACATATTTTTTACATGTCTTTTAGATGGATATGTTTGTACATGTTAGTGGTTATCATTGCCAAGGTACGTGCAATTCTCCGAGTGCTTTCAAGGCGTTCTCCCTGCTTTTCAGTTTGAAGCTGCTGCCTGCAACCGAGATCAAATAAGATTTGTCCTCAAGCTCCACAAGCCCCTCAGGTTGGGAGGGGGTCGCAATATCCAGAAGGTTGGGAGGGGCTGAGTCTTTGAGTCGGAGGTTGTGAAGCGCTGCCATAAAGACCAACCCCACGTTCTGTAGTTGTTGGCCGTTGCCAACCCGTTTGTGCCAAGCGAAGTCGGATTCCCAGTCAGCACATTTTGTCAGCTTGGCAACCTTACAATGATCCTCCGAGATAGGTAGTCCACTAGCCGCCATTTTCTCCTTCGCAGTCATCCAGCGATGTAGCCCATCATGCCACATTCGGTGCGTGCCAGATGTGGTAAAACAGGGCAATGCACCGTGAACGCTGGTCATGGTTGGCACTTTGTCAGGATTTTGGGCAAGAGCGAACACTGGGATAAGGGCACTTCCATACTTTGATTTGAACCTCGACTGGTTGAACCCCTTTTGCCTGAACAAAAGCTAATTGGGGCCACCTGAAAACACATATGTAGATGCATTTTTGCAATCCAGCCATGTATATAAATGTTGGGAGGTCTATAGGTGAACACGTAAGTCATGGCAAGGAGCAGTTTCTGGTACTTCGGGAGGTTCATTGCTTCACTGCCAGAAAGAAGAGGTGTCCAGTCGGCGAGATCGCACGTCGAAGGGTCTCCTCGTGGTTGCAGGGGCATTCACTGTGGTAGCCCCATGTTTATAGGTGATTAACCGGTGTTTCAGAAACTGCGATATAGTCGGGATTGTCCCAAGAAGCCTGGGGAGTGTAGTTAGCAGATGGAACAATCTGCTTACTGGGTATGCATGTGCGTATGCATGTGTGTTTGTATGTATGGATGTATGGATGTATGGATGTATGGATGTATGGATGATGTATGGATGTATGGATAGTGTATGGATGTATGTATGGATGGATGGATAGGTTCATGGATGCATGGATGGAAAAACAATACGTATACACATGCACATTTACATTTGTGAATGTGTACGACATACATGCTGTTGATATGCATGCACACCTATGGTTGCACACATATTGCGTTTTATTTCATATACAGACCATGTCCCCCACCCAAGGCTGCAGTAAGCAGAACCCACTTCTGCTTACTGGGGTTCCTTTGGAGTTTTTCTTTTTTCCAGCAACGGCTAGTCACGGCTAGTCTTTGGAACGTAATTACTGTACACCCAAGTCTCAATGGAGAGCGCTAAACAGAGATGGCACCACAGTGGCCCATTCCTACTATTTGATTTTCTTCATCCCCCTCTCCGTTTCGTGCTTGGGCCTTGGGTCGGAAACCTTTTGCACCGACAAGACCATAAGACAGTCTTTACACTTCACACGTCTTTGGAAACCATTTGATCCTACTGTGGTAGTGCGCACATGTTGACAAACAGGCGGTACCCCAGGACTACATGAGTATTCATGGTCAGGGAGCGAAGAGACTCGTGACCAGTGGGAACTCTGTCCATCATCGTCATCCTCCTTGGAGTCAACCATCAGCAATTCATGCAAGTAGTCAAGGATCTTTTGTTTCTCATCTTTGCGCAAAGCTCGGATCATGGTCTTGACAAGCATTGTGGAAACCCAACCGCCGCTGCAGAGCATCCACGCTAGCCCCACAACGCAAGCTCCCAGCAGGAAACCGCACGGAATCATGGCAGCTCTCTACTCTACTATAGCAAACAGTCAGATATTTGCCACTGTATGGCTTTGTCAATGGACTGGAAGAACTGCAAGAGAAAGCTGGGAACCCAAATCTTGCATTCACGAAGGTGATGAAGGAGTTACGAGCCCTATATAGGTCATCATGTTCAACCTTCTTGAAGTACTGCAGCCATGAAATGAACAGAAATGAACAGAGTATCCTCGCAGGGATGTTAATTTACCATATTTGAAGATTCTTGTTTGGTGTTTTTGCGTTGTCTCCCTACTAAGCGGGTCGGGTTTCTGCTAACTGCCCTCCCCCCCCCAAATCTGTCCTTGGCTGTGGCTCCGGTGCATTTCCAGACGGAGTGCAGCCTCATCCTGTTCGAAGAACAAGTCATTGATAGTGCACTCCGGCATGTGTGCACGGACAGCCTCGCAAAGTGCCATGTAGGTCTCCTTCATGTCCCCCAAGCACTCCAACACTTCTGGAAGGTAGAACACATCATACCTTGGCACCCCGGTGGGTGTAGTTATGAGGGCGGGTAAGTCGTGAAGAACACACACTAATGTCTATCTATCTATTTATCTCTCTTTCTCTCTCTCTCTCTATATAATAGATTTGTATGCGTTTGTTTATTTGGTTACTTCTGTTTGTGCACTCATATCAGTGTAGGCAAAATGTTTTGCATTATGTCATTATGGGTACTTTTTGTCAGCCATTGTGCTCCTAAACCATTGGCAGACCCCTCGAAGCATCAAAAATTGATCACGTATACATCAGCCAAAAAACTTTCTCGGCCTGCCTACGGGGATGCCCACATCTTTGGGGTTGCATTTCAACTGCACGTGCTCGTATCCAGCTTTGGAAGCTTCATCTGATATGAGAGTCGATGCAAATCCCATGACATTCTCATGTACCAGGAGGGGGGTCCGAAGTTGGAAATTGCGCGACATCCAAATAGCCAAGAGAATGGAATTGACCGATTCATCCTTTTCCATGGTTCCAAGGGTGGAGTAGCTCTGGCATTTCGAACCCCCACACTCAGCAAAGCTCTTGCGAATGGGGCACCTGAGCGGGCTGATGTCAGATTGCTCAGATATGGGCGCTGCAGTAAGCATATATTTAATTCTGCTTACTGCACTATCTTCTGAAAATGTACCCAAACCAGTTTCCAGCATCATCAGGCTTGAATGTACGTATTTGTTTGACTTTGTGCACCGTTTACAGAAAGGCTGGTAAGCGTGTATACTCCAAACATGAAAACATTCTCTGAACCATTCAAAACGTGTGTGGTGCCAAACAAATATTTACAGACCTGGTTGTTTGCTGTTCCAAACAGGATTGCCAAACAAGATTAAAACCTTATAATTTCTCAGACTCCAAAACCCTTCCTAAGCAGAAATATCCAGGAATAGGAAACAATTTTGAGATCAGAAAGGTATATAGTGACCCCTGAGCCTAGTAAGCAGATTCTCATTTCTGCTTACTGTAGGGGTTGTCTCCTGTGTAGAAAAATAATCAAATACTTGCTAGTTGCGCAGGGAAGGAACATACGAAGGTGATTCGTGCACCATGCATGTGTGCTCAGATTTGCCTTTTTGGCTATGGCCCACCATTTTTGAAAGCGCTTGCTACACTGTTTGATCTTCACTTTCTTCATCTCTGCCAAAGCATCTGCGCTGATAAAGTCTTCGATGTTTCGGAACTTGCACGTTGTGTCACCAACGCAGTCTTTGTGGGAACCCCTGGCTTTGACATCGATCTCACAAGTCCATACAGGATCCTCAGCTACAGACATAACCCCCCAGTAGACAGAATTGCGGAATCAACCCCGTATCTCTCCCTCTCTCCGTATATGTGTACCTCTCCGTATATGTGTACATATCTAAGCATATTCACACACACAAATAATGTTTGAGGTTAGAAATGGCAGGAAGTAGAAGAAACGGTCCGTTTGTTTTCTCTATTTGAAAGTGGAAGAAATCTTCTATAATGCAGAAACCTAAAACCGTATGTCATTTCGCTCCCACCCCCCTCAAACATGGTCAAATATCGATGAAAATTCTGTTTAAAACAAGCCCCAGAGGCAGTCAAGTCTGCCAAGTGTGGCATTGCATCCTTCCTAGCAGCCGAGATATAGGCTAGAGCTCGCTCGGGATAGCAGCTCCCACTGAACATACTGCTCGTAGCAAGGGGCCGGGATTGCCAAAGCAATGCCCCATTCTCATGTGCACCCAAGACATGGGAAAGGGCATGCTGGGCCCACTTTTGGTGTTCCAGCAGCACATCGGGACCATCTGCCATCATTATGAATTCAGTATGAATTCAATAGAGCGCGAGAAACTTCTTTGTTCGGCTAGCATATTTAGAATAATATCAAAATCCAATGTTCTGTGTATCAAAACCTTTGTCGGGTCTATATTCTCTCTTTGTTTTACTGGTCAGTATTTCTGAAATGGCCTACAGTTGACAGATTGGACCAATGTGAATAGGCTTGAGAATCTTTTCCCTTCTTTTACAGTTCACTCTTGTCTGGTCTTGAGCAATCATGTGATTGGACAAGACTGCAGTAAGCAGATGCCGGACCAATCCCAATTGCGATCTTCCAAGATTCTGCTAACTACAGTCCCTGTCAGGATCCCCCAAAAAAGCCTCTGAATCGAACAGCTGGAAAACCCCCCCAGACCTAGGGGGAACCATACGCAGTAAGCAGAAAAGTCTCTGCCTAATGGCTGTCTTTGACTATAGATGTATGATGTATGATGATGTATGCATATTGGCGTTTATGCGCGTAAATGCATGGGTTAGCTTGAATGCGAACGTTTGCAACCTGCAGTTCTTGATTTGTGAAGATAGATGGATCTTGCACGGATGCAGAACACCTTTTTTTGCATGCATGGTAGTAAGTAAAAGCGTGGCATCATTCCAAAAGTGAGCAGAACTGTGTAGTGATGTTTACCCAATTCTTGGATGGTCTTTGATTGGTAATGGTCCTTACCCATGTGCAGGGACTGGTCAACACTGAATGCCCACTCGACTGATGCGACGGAGTATCCCAACTGCGCTCCTACAAGTATTCTGTGACCATTGATTTGGGATAAAACCACAGTTACTGTTGCCAAAAAGGAACGACAACCCTAGAATGAGCAATTCAATAGCCGGCAATCTGGAGAAATCTATCGGTGAATTGTGCACCCAGCAAAAAAAGCAATCATGATGATAAAGATGGATAGTGTGTAAGATACCGGCAGCACTCATATTGTACCTATCTTGAAGACATGTGTATAGTAATCTCATAAACTGACATGAAACATTTGCATTTGGAGTCACAGCCCCCCATCGCTGAACACCTCCGGCGCCCCAGTACTTGCAGCCTGCAGCGTTGCCTCCGTCGTCTCCTCCAGTGACAGGCGGCTGCAACTCATTGGGATGTTCACAGCTTCTCTCAGCTTGGGGTAAACGACTTGACTTGGGAGTTTCTTGAAATGGGGAACTCCAAAGTTATGGTTGGTCTAGTGCTATCAATGGTTCATAAAGGATGACAACTGGGGGTACCCGTATTTTGAGAACCCCTCACCGAGACAATGACTCTATTTTCAAACATCAACAGACCGTCCTTGTTTCCGGCTGTTCTTTTTTTCCAGTCTTGGTTTGGCTGACAGCTCATTTCTAGCTTCAAAAGGTGGAAGCAGTTACAATATCTTATAACATCTTATAACTATATTTATCAATTCATAATAGAACTATAAATAAATATATGAATTGATATGTACATAACTATATATTATCAATTCAGAATCGAGAAAACAACACGAGTTTCTGGAAAATTGCCCGATGAAACTTCGATTTCTGGTCTGGAGTTTGCTGGGCCCTGCGGCGCTGGTAGCCATGGAATCCATGGAATCCACCGGGGTTGGAGCGAGACTTCGTCTTATCCACGGACGCTTTTTGTCTTGAGCATATGGTGGTTTCTCAAAATAGGGGACCCCAAAAATGGTTGGTTTATTACTTTAAATGACTATTAATGGATGATTTGGGGGTACCCCTATTTTAAGAAACAGCCATTTGAGCACTGCAATGAGCACTGCCATGTTCTCCTCGAATTTTTTGCGAGGGCGGAGCTGAATGTGTTTCCACGACTTTCCACCTTCACGATGGAACTGTTGCCAGGGAAGGTGCTCACAGTGCCCAGCCTTGCAGCCATTGCCCTTGCATCGAGAGCAGTTGGATCCAGGCTGGGGGCAACATGGTAAAGCATAAACCGAACAATTTGAATATACAATAGAGAAGCAATAATTCTCTATTTAGAATTTAGCAGAGGCACCTAAAGCAATAGAGAAACATTTTGAGATTTGAATTTGCAATTTCAAATTGTGATTGTTTGCCAGGCTAATCTAATCTACCTGATCCCTCGGGAATCTATCAGGCAAATTTTCCTGATCCCTAGGGAATGGACTCAGACCGACTCAGGCGCTTTCGATACATTTTCCGGAAAGCCAAAGGATCCAAGGGAAAAGTTGACAGCCTGAGCCTGAACCTGTGCTGTGCTCCATTCGATCAGCAAATCGACAGCTGGCTTTCGCATGCTTTCGCCTTCAGCTCCTTCCCAAGACTGGTGAAGCTTCACATCGTTTTTCACACGTGCTTGGTTTTTCACACATGTTTTTTCTTTTTTCAGCGGAAGTCTCAAAAACTTTGAATGTCCGAAATTGTCCTAAATGTGTTCTGAAGTTCTTCAGACTGCCCACCTATCAGCTCGATCATCAACGTAAAACA
The DNA here is from genome assembly GCA_009767595.1 of Symbiodinium kawagutii. Lineage (NCBI taxonomy): Eukaryota > Dinophyceae > Suessiales > Symbiodiniaceae > Symbiodinium > Symbiodinium kawagutii. Next base: position 59,644 of record VSDK01023420.1, read on the forward strand.
GGTTATTTTTGAGGGAGAAACACCCAGGGAAAACACCCACTACGTGACTTGCCCATGTGTTTTTTGAACATCTTTTTTTGATGTGCCTCCAAAACATTCCAAAACTGTAGCTCTCTGACACCAGCTGGTCAAATCAGTTTCTTCACAACCCAGGCGTAGATGCTTTAAGGACTTGCGCTGAAAGTTTGCATGCCGCAATGCAGATTGTTGCGCGTGATGAACCATACATGGTGCTGGTGTTGAGTCAGAGAGCTGATAGCGGCCTCATAAGCACCAAGAACTAATATTGACAACGACTAGTGGTAACCCCGAACCAATTGCAAGTTCAGATTTTTTCTAAATGTAGGAAAACCCATGAGTATATGAAGGAGGTTGCCGTACATCATGGTTATCGGTATGGACAACTCCCAACCAATGGCACATCCAGAAATGGCAGAATGCCCTTCTGGGATCTCCCCAACTACTTAGGGTCTGCAATGGGACCTTCTGCAGAAGTCAACTACCTTGTGTCTAACATGTGCCGTAAATCATTGTAGACCTTTTCCCTTGAGTAAGATAGACCCTATCGTTGTACCGCTGAGTACGGTGCTTCGACCATACTAGACCCTGCAAAAACTGATCCATTAGACGTCAGAGATTTTCATCATAGACCTTGCGCAGGAAATCAAAACTTTGATGCATTCAAGTGCTGCATACGATTCCAGACCCCTTCCTGTGGACTTATGTGTGGAATGAATATAAAAAAGTCATGTTTAGTCACACCTTGTTGTTCCTAAGATTGCCCTGGTCAGGCTCATGTTGGGTTGTGGGTGGAACTTGTCATGCTGAAACATGCTTTACTTGTTGTTCCTAAGATTGCCCTGATTGGGCTTATGTTGGGTTGTGGGTGGAACTTATCATGCTGAAACATGCTCTCAACTTGTTGTTCCTAAGATTGCCCTGGTTAGCTCATGTTGAGTTGTGGGTGGAACTTGTCGTGCTTAAACGTGCTCAACTTGTTATTCCTGAGATTGCCCTGGTTAGGCTCATGTCGGGTTGTGGGTGGAACTTGCCATGCTTAAACATGCTCAACTTGTTGTTCCTGAGATTGCCCTGGTTAGGCTCATGTTGGGTTGTGGGTGGAACTTAGCATGCTTAAACATGCTCTCAACTTGTTGTTCCTGAGATTGCCCTGGTTAGGCTCATGTTGGATTGTGGGTGGAACTTATCATGCTGAAACATCCTCTCAACTTGTTGTTCCTAAGATTGTCCTGGCCAGGGTCATGTTGGGTTGTGGGTGGAACTTGTCGTGCTTAAACTGCTCAACTTGTTATTCCTGAGATTGCCCTGGTTAGGCTCACGTCAGGTTGTGGGTGGAACTTGCCATGCTCAAACATGCTCAACTTGTTGTTCCTGAGATTGCCCTGGTTAGGCTCATGTTGGGTTGTGGGTGGAACTTACCATGCTTAAACATGCTCTCAACTTGTTGTTCCTAAGATTGCCCTGGTCAGGGTCATGTTGGGTTGTGGGTGGAACTTATCATGCTTAAACATGCTCAACTTGTTGTTCCTAAGATTGCCCTGGTCAGGCTCATGTTGGGTTGTGAGTGGAACTTGTCATGCTTAAACATGCTCAACTTGTTGTTCCTAAGATGGCCCTGCTTAGGCTCAGGTTGGGGATCTAGTTGGATAAGAGTCAAGAGGGTCTGAAACTTCGAACTCTATCAGGTAGGCTTTGGTGACACCACTCTAGACCCCTCATGTTAGGTCGGTTGGTTTGCTTTGCTGTGGTGTGGTGATGTGTGGTGTGTTTTGGTTTGGATTGGCTCGTTTGGTTGGTTGGTTGATGGGTTGGTGTTGGCGGTGTGGTGGGATGTGATGTTGCCTGGCTGGTTCGGGTTCATGACGGTTTATATTGATTTTGCAGGGGGAAGGTCTACAGTGCTAATACTGCCAAGCATGTTATGAGGTAATTGATGGTGGGATTTCCAGCGACAGATGATGATTTCAACTTTGAATGATGGATTCGAATCGCGTAAACAATCGCGGTCGTCCAAGTGATGCCCACGTCATAGTTTCGGGGATACTTCCATTCATGAGCAACTTGTTGAAAATGGTGTTATACATCTCAAATTTTACCACGATACAACCATTGTCAACACCAGTAAAAGTTCTGAATTAGTAGCATGAATAGCTTTGTACAGTCTGAATTAGTAGCATTCATGTAGCATATATATAGTTCACAACGGTTTACAAACGTGGTAGAATCGGTGTGTCAGCTGTGCAAGATTGCATTCATAGTGAGTGAAAGACGCACCACTTTGCTGCCATTCTTGGTTTGAAATGAATGAGTGCAACTCGACCGCGAGGAATCCGTTCACCGAATGGCGGGATTCGGGCTACGCTTTGCCAGGCACGATTTGCTTATGTTGGAATGTGGGTGGACCCTCAGTGGTTGATGAATGGGTTGGATATTTCATTGGTGGGTTGGTTGCTTTGTTAGTAATTAGATGTGTGCGACAGTTGGTTTGGACGAGTTGTAGCCATTTGTAGCCCAGAATCGGCGGAAAGCCCCAACAATTTTCGGATTTCTGTTTACAATGGTAAGCCGTGACTCCTGGTTCGCTGACAGTCTGATGAAAATTCAAGACGAACATAGATGAAGCGAGCCGCAATCAAAACTCAGAGCACCACTGTCCATCATCCGTGCAACAACTGTTGAGTAGCAGCTGTAATCAGCTGATGAACATGATCCAGCCATTTTCCAACTAATCAAGTCAAAATCTTTTCTGCCAAGAACGAGAATGAATGAACCTCGTAGATTTGGTCGACAAAAAAACGCCACTTTCGTTCATGATTTTGAGCTTCAATTTCATGCAGACAGGTCTCACTGAGAAGAACGCTGACTATTCAGGCGATGGCAGTGACTTCTGGGAATGAAACAAGCAGTAAACTCAGTAAACTTTCACCGACCATCACCGTTGCCTTCCATTCGGCAACATTCACCGACTTGTGAATTCGCCAAGAGTTTGAAGCCCATAGCAGCGAGTTCCAAAGATTCGAATCCTTTCAGATTGGCGGCTTTCAGGCGATGATTGGCTCTTTGGAATGCGTGAAGCCTTAGGTGGAAAGGAGAAGTGCAGAGCTTAGGATCTGGCGGCAAGCAACATGCACCGATGGACCTGCATGGATGGGCATGGCAACATTGCACACGAATACCAGACCCAACGACCTGACAACATCATTCAGATAGGGAAAGTAACAACCAATACCTGTTTGGGGTGTACCCCAAACATGGCTCACGCCTAGATCTGAAGGCAGGAACACAGAAACTGGTCATTTCTTGCAGAGAAATTGCTGTGTGAACTTGAGTATAGTTGAGTTGACAACTTTGAGTTCTTACATCAGAAACGAAGAATCAAGTATACTGCTAAACCAAAGTTGTATGAAACATAGTTCAGAATTTCTGAACTATTGTAAGAATCAATTTAGTTCAAATATCTAGTCTGAACCACTTTTGGCCAGTAATAATCAATAAAATCATTTCCCGAACTCAACAGAGACATTGCAATCAGCAGCAAAACCACCTGGGCTTGATGTTGGAAGTCCATCCGCCATGCCTCTCAGGCAGCTTCAAGTTGAAGCTCGGACATTGGCACAGAAGGCTCCGGCTCTATCTTTGTGAGGGCTAACAATGTTAGAACTGACCCGATCATTGATGGAGAATCACCACCTATTGAGCAGGTAATGGTGATTGACTTAGTATTAGGATCTACCATTACCTTTCTTTAGGGCTGCACGTTCTTGTATCCACCATCCACAATCTCTGTGTTTCGTCGAAGAAATCGCCACACGACGTACCCGATTGCTGCGCCATTGGTTCTGACAGCCCTGTGCATCGGAGATTAAAACCATGATTGCAACAATAGTTATGGACAATTCATCCTTTCAACGAGAATTCAACGGTCGCCTAGTTCGAGTTTGGATTTTGTTGTTTCCATGAGCCGTCCTGGTTAACCCCGTCCTGGTTAACCTTTGCAGAAAGGCATTGTTTGTGTGGCATGGTGGTTCCCTATGAAAAGTGATCATCACTTCGTGTTGAATGACCACCATCCACCATCAACGCGTGAGGTGTGCGGAACGTCACCCATCGCTTGTCCGCAGGTGGCAGATGCAGAACTTCGACAGGCGCAACTCACGGAACGCCTAGATGGAGCAGAGGAGCAGTCTGGGGGTCGCGCAAGCGACGCTGGGAGCCACTGGGAGCTTGGAGAATTTGGAGAACGTGGACACCTTGGTTGATTTTGATTGTCTCAAGGGATCTCTGCAGAATGAATTTTTCTTGACAGCAAGTACCAACTAGCTAAAGCTATAGTTGGATTGACTGGGCCATCAACAAATTCATTAGTTGGTTACAAAACATGGGAGACAAGGTTTTCTCAATTGATCTGGCAGGGCATTCTCATCGACTTCACCACGGGATAGCTTGCTAATACTTGCCAGGCATCCAAAAATTGAATCTATGCCCGGTTGCTGGAAACAAACAGCTGAAAACTGGTATCAAAGGTGACTCGCTGGTTGAGTACGAGGATGCCTAACAACCAACTGATATCAAAGATGATCTAAGATGACTTGCTATCCCTTGCGTTGGGTGCATTCTATCGGTTGCAGGGTGCCCCAGGGCTCTGGAAGCCCACGAGGAGCGAGAAGGGGAACTGCGAAAGAAACTCGAAGAAGAACAGGCGGCGAAGTTTCACGCAGCATGAGCGCTGTTCCTGGGGTGACAAATTGCCATCCGGACGAGCTTTGGCAAGCTACAAGCTAGTACCTGGTATCCATGTTGTGATGAGGGAAATTACGTGAGCTCAAGATGTATTGGGAAGCCACAACTGGTAGCATCCAAAAGCTGAGAATTTCATCAGCTCGAAGACTTCGGGAGCAACTTTTTAGATCGCAGACCCAATCCAGGCTCCGACGTGGCGGCTCGTCCAGTTTTTATTCGGGGTCTCTCAAGGTCAATCAGCTGGTGATTGGGAATGGTTGTTGTATTGTTAACCAGTATCAAGTCCATGATTAACATTTTTAAACATGTATATAAACTCAATACTCAAAAGACTGTAATATACTGTTAAGCCCGTACAACTTGTATGAACTCTATACTAGACATGCGTGTTGATGTTCGCAACTGGCTTAACAGTGACCTAAGCAGTTCTCCAACCACTTCAGCAGGTGTAGATCAGCGATCCCTGAAACCCTCGCGTTGCATCAGGAACGAGCACGCATGGCGCAGAAGAGCTATGAGGCCAATGACATGGTGCTGATGGAGGTTTCGCAAAACTTGGAGTTGATAGTGGTTGCATAGAGTGCTTAGAGGATGGTTAATTGGTATAGACAGAATAGATCATAACAGCTACGGGGTTGTGTTTTATAGAGTGGTCATAGGATGGTGAGAAAGTGGTGAAGGAACAATTGCATGGTAGAAGTGAATAGCAATGCTGATTATAGGATTGACATGGTTTATCATTATAAATGGTAGATATAGCCTTACCAAGTACTTGGAAAGTTTATTGCTAACCCTGTCATGAATCACAAAAGAGAAGCAAATAGTGTTATTTAAAAGATTGGATGATGAGGGAAGCATCTTACTATTATTCCCATTTAACCAAGCAACAACATGTATATAGTAACAAACCAATGTATATCTATAGTAATAAGCCCTGAATCAACCATTTTGCCAGTACTAAGAAACCTTATAGCTGGTATATTGCTTATTCTCCCCTTGTAAATAACATCAAATAACCATTGTCACCAATTGTTAACCATTGAAATAACCAAGCATGGTAACCATAACTAAGATTGGCATCTCTTTTTCGTGAAAAAAACTGGACTTCAGGAGCTGACCGAGCAAGTTGAGCAAGCTCAGATCGTCACAGTCCTAGTTTTTCGCCCTGTGGCACTGTGTGTTGGGGGCGAGGCTTCCAAGGTCTTTCTCAGAAATGGAGGCAACGGTGACCGGATTTTTGATGCTTCAATGACCTAACTAAGCATCTCATAAAGCTAAGCCAAGGTTTTTGTTTCTTATTTTTTGGAGGTCGTTTCTTGGAGCGTCAAGCTGATGAGGAAAGAGATCTGGAGCTGGGCGGCAAAGAGTCTCGCCAGGAGAGCTGCAGGAATTTTAGAGCTCAGCTCACATCACCCCTTCCACAAGTGAAGTGCTTGGGAATTTTGGAGACGTAAAAATGTAAAGAAAAATAAAATGATTTGGATTTTTTAATTACGTTTGATTTGGAATCGTGGTTTGATGTGTTTCAAGTTCATCCGTTTGCTCTCTTTTTCGCCCAGTTGGGGTCTGCTTATGCGCTTTGGGAAATACCAAGCTGTTTTGGACTGTGCTCTTTCCGGCGGCTACAGTAGGCTATCTCACATGGCAACAGCTGATTTACCTGGCCTATCAGTTGCCAGGTGGCAGCATGAAATCAATAAGAACGCGGTGCTCATAGTGTGCATACTCAGTCATTTTAAAGAACTCTAGGTCCAATTTTGCTGCTTGTTTTGCTTGGAGCCCTTGAATCATCGCGGTTTTTGAGGTCAGCTTCAAACACCCTCAGCTGATTCAAAGTAGATTCCCCCAAAGAAACATGAAGAACATCAAGCTACCTACAGATTTATGATGTTGGCAAATGTTTGGTGGTAAACATGTGTGGTACTACCAGTAACCGCCAAACACCTTGGATGCTCCTACAAATTCCGTTACACACAGCCTTGGGGATCCATTTGGTTGCGATGCCTGTGGGATGCTTGACCCCTTGATCAGTGACAAACACGGCTGTGGGAGCTTTGGGGTAAGGAAGCAATCTCACATCGTTGGATGGTACCTGTCAACCAGCTAATGCCCTGTTGTGTGTTCTTTGGATAGCGCTTCATCAATGATGTTATTCGGCATCATGTAACATGATAATGTTTAGTAAGGTCGCCCTGACTTGCGCAAGCGTTTTTCCAAGCAGTTGGGGTTGACTGCCCGAGTCTGTCGATCTCCTGTGGTTGGGAAGGAGCTTGAGAAACAGATCGAAGACATGAAGAAAAATCAGCTCAAGGCCGGGCCAGGTCTGACCTGACCAGCGGACTGCTACGACCGGTGGGTGCTTACTGTCACTCAGTTCTGGAAAATAGTTATCAACAAGACCAACTAAGCACTTAGTGTTGGTACAAGGCCATTGTTGCTGGGTTCTCTTTGTATTCTCTGATACCGTTAGTGATTGTCAAGCATTTTTAGCCAACCATATCCAACCATCAGCCAACTATCACCCATGATCAACGAACCAGCAAGGATGAGCCATGAACCAAGCATTGATGAAAAACATCATTCACTCTTACAATGTCTATTTCCTTCCTTATTTCCTTCCTATTCAACGAGCTGTTTTTGCTGCAAATCCCAGCCTCAACCAGCACCACCCAACCATGAATCGAGCTTCAGATGGAGCGCGAGTTGTCCGAGAGCAAAGCGAGAGAGGCGTCCCGAAGCTTCCAGTGTCCATAGGAGGGGCTGATCCATTGACGCCTGGGCTACATCTCAATCAGCCTTGAAAATCCATCATGAAAAGAATCACAGCATTGTAAAAAATCATCACTTTGGCAAAGAAATCTGGAGTCAGTCAATTAATCTCACACCTTTGCTAAAAAAACGCAAGGCCGTGCATTTCGATTGGTGATGGCCTTGAAAATTCACCTAATTGACGGCTTTTGAGACATTTTTTGAGACTGGGAATATTGATGGAGAGTGGGGTGCCACTATGCAGGTTGAATTTCTACCCCACATTTTCCTATGTTTGTCCAGGGTCCCGATGCTCGTGTTTGAGATCTCCGTGTTCTATTGATACGGACTGCCGAGAGTCCAACCTAACGTCAGCAGCATCGCAAGGGCCCACGGACTGATTTTGGACCAGATTGCGGTTTCTTTGTCGGAGCCGTGTGTGCCGGATTTGAAGCAGGAGTTCGCATGCAATACTGAAAGGATATGTGAAAAAATGGTGTCACTTTCGAGCAATAGCACCATCATCAACAATTTACATCGATGAAGCATGATCAATCATCATTCAAATCATTCACATCAATATTATCTATCAGTTGATCCATCGCAATGCGTGACGCAGAGGCGGATCGAGCCAAAGAACTCAAGGAGAAGGAGACGGAGCTGATCACCGTCCGACGGGAGAAGGCGCATGGCTCAGCGCTACGGTGGGTGACGGTTCCAGCGGTTGTTTCGGGGACCTCGGTTGATCTCGGTTTACCCCGGTGGGTTGAGCCTGGCCACAGCTGACTGGGGACACAGTTCAATGGAGCTGCTGCACTGACCATTTGGCAGCTTCAGCAACCTTTGTGTCCAAGTTGAATGATTATTGTTGTTTTTCGGAATCGAGGTTTTCCATTCTCTGGGGACAAACACGGCTTGTTTTGGCAAACACCAATCATCTAGGCAGTAGAACCATGGCATCAGCAACCAGTTCGCAGGTGGTGCTGACCAAAGAATTGGCCGACGCTAAAGCACGTGAGCAAGAACTGACGATGTGCCAAACTTAGAAACTTCAGTGGTTGGGCATGCTGAGCCACGGTGTTCCATATGGGGCTAGGCAGGCTGGGGTTGCCTCCCATCATTCCCAAGTAGGTCAAAGCCTAAGTTTCCCTGGGTCGAAGCGGGCTGGTTACATTCTGGGTCGAAGCGGGCTGGTTACATTGGCGACCCGATGTCCTGCAGTGACGCCAAAAAGTAAATCACACATGTTCATTGTGGCTGAACTGCATATGGGCTCAATTTTAAGAGCTGTTCTAAGCAATGATCCAAGATCATCATAGAGCTAAAGTCCTTGCGCTTGCCACTGCTTGGATTCCTGTGCAACCTTCCAAATTCTGAAAATTGCTGTGAATCACTTCGGTGGATGCTGTGGTCAGTCTGCAAGATTTGAGGAGTTGATGCATCTGCTGATATGGGGGGTTCTCATTGCTTTTAACCCCCAATGATCATCCAAGTCAAGAACCATGAATCCCCAGTCATCATCCTTTATTTAAACCATGATTGATAAACAATCCATACTTGGGGGGTCCCAACTTGAGAAATCCCCATATTTGTTTGGGTTTCTCCCTAGCATCCTGGGTACCCATCCTGGACCCATCCTGGACCCATCCTTCCCAGGCTCCTTGAGGAAGCACAACAGCAAATCTTGGAGCTCACAAGTGCAGCTGAGCAGCAGAATACCATCCCCGTGGGGCTGGTTGCCGTCCCCATTTTGCCCAACCCACGGGGACGAACGGGGACGAAGAACCAGTGTGAGTGCCCAAAGCTGTTGACAGGGGCTGTTGGAGCACAAAGGGAGTGAATCGGAGGTCATGCTTTGACGTGGCAAGACTCGAGGGTAAACCACAAAAACAATGAAAATAATTGGACAGAAGAGTCATGGATTTTGCACGAGCTTCTTGCTTCACTGGGCTTGTTGAAAAATGGCTACCCTCCAGATGTTGGTGCCATTTTTCATTGGCGGAACCTTCCCCATGGTTTCAGTGGTATTCCTGGGACGTCCCCATCCCCAGGCGCTAAGGTTCCAATTGTCCCTGCAACCAGGACGAGGCGGATGAAATTCTAGCAGACCTCGATGTCAGTGATCTGGGCCAGGCCAGCAGTCTGGTTTCGCACCTGGGGTGGGGTCAATACTTGGTGGCTAAGCGTGGCTAAGCTTCACCATCAGTGGTTGATCACCATCAATAGTTGTTTGATATTTGTTGATGCTTCTCCCTGGTTGATCTGATGGAATTATGATGACAAATTTCCATTCTATCATTCTGCTGTTGGTTTCTTCACTGATGGAATTCTTCCCACAGCTGTGGATTCGATCGCTGCCAGGTGCCACCACCACCTCCAAAGGCGCCACCGCCGCCCAAAGCCCCTGCTGCCAAAGCCTCCGCGATGCCTCCGCCACCACCAGTGCCTGTGGCACCACCACCACCACCGGTGGCAGTGGCACCCCCACCACCACCAGGACCACCGGGGCCACCAGGGCCCCCAGGGCCACCGCCAGGGCCACCACCAAAGGCTGCCAAAGTTCCGAAAGTTTCTGAGGTCAATGGAAAGGCCAATGGCAAAGTGACCGCAGTCAACGGAGTCAATGGTGTGAAGCCGAAAAAGCCGAGGGCCAAGGCAAAGGCCAAAGCAAAGAAGCTACCGGTGGATGCAGGTGCAGCTGCTCATGGGACAGGTGGCTTTACAACCCATGTGCTGTAAACCAGAAGCAAATTTATCACAATGCACTGACAGTCACTGACATTCTCATTACCAACTTACTCCGGATGGGGATACAACTTCGTAGTGGTTGTATTGTGGATTTTGACATGTGGCAATGCTGTGCAGAGGTGTGACGAAGTGATTCCCTTCGCAATTTTGCACCACTTCATGGCAACGGTGAAGAAATTTGGGCTTTGCATCCCAGTTTCAGATTTACAGCAAAGCAAAGCCCATTTTAGTGCTTTGAGCTTAGACTCCGCGCTCGAGAGGGGATTGCGAGCGCTGAGAAAAGTGCACTAAGCAATGATTTTCGAGGACAAGTCATGGCTCTGATTTTCTGCATAGCAGAGAGGTAGAACATGACAGTTGATTGGTTGCACTCTTCGCGTTTGGCTCAAAGGTATAAAATGGTATAGATACAATGAAAGAAGCACATGAAAAACATTAGGGAATATTCCAAGTCTTTCGGTGATTCTTGGGAGCAAGCAGATTCGATCAGCAACACTACCTGTTGCCGCCTTCAGCTGATATTTCCTCACCTCAAACTTTCTCAAATCTGAAAAATGATTGTTTACGCTAAGCATCTCAGGCAGCACTCTCAACCTTAACAGAAATGGTCTCAGATCACAAAAGCTTGCAGCGCTTGTAGCTTGAAAGTATGGAAGGCTCTGAAGCGGAGAAGGCACATGCTTCTTCAGCGGTTTCTGGGGGTGTTCGGAGTGTTTTGTTTCTGTGCTTCGCACTGTTCGGTGGATGTTATGATGGCCAATGAATGATGATGCTTAAAAGGTCGATGATGGTGAATTACAGCTGTTCATTTATTTGTTTATTTGCAATTTATGGATGATGATGTTCCATGAGCCTGATGATTTTGTTCATGATGGTCACGTTGAACTGCCAGGGGACGGCGTCCAAAGGATCCCAGGAGCGAAGTGGTGCAGTTAGGTCAAGCTGAGCCTTGGATTCTTCAACCGCTGCTGAAGAGCTTGAGCACAGGAGGCCTTTGTGAAAGCTCCCGGTGCTCCTCCCAGCCAGGCATGATGCTTGTGGAGTGGCCTGGGCTCCCATCAATTTGTTGATTCTTGGAATTGGGGCTTCTACCTCGTTCATTGGGGTTGATGATCTATGGAAAGCACTGACCATCATTGACCAATTTGATCGATTGTCAAACCATTGCTGAATGTTTTTTTTGTTGAATGGGGTGGGTGATCGATGGAAACCATTGACCAAATCAAACTTTCAATGGATCTCTCCAGCAGCAATCGATGATCACTTCATAATTGACCACTGGACCGTGGGGAGGGAACAGCCATCAACTCAAATACAATGGCTACTGGTTGGTGAGGCTACAAAAACGACATCATCTATACGTGGCACATTTCGCAATGGCTTTTGACACCGGTTTGTGGAAGTTGTTTTGTTTGGTGCCACAAACGGCTGTGAATGAACTCACAAGTATTGAAGTGCCAAGCAAGCACGTCTTTGCTCGCATCAAGAAACGTGAAGCAGCGGAGCAGCAGACCAAATCATGCACCGCAAATGAGGTAACTTGATTTCGCTGTGTCACACGTATCACTGCATTCTGTTGCATTCCTTCGGCATGTAGGAGGCCTTTGTGAAAGCTCCTGGTGCTCCACCCAGTCAGGCAGAAGCGATTTTCAACTTCTCAGGTGGTTGTGGAATGTCTTGGACAAGTAGGATCCACAACCCCCAACCAAGTTTTCCCAGTGGTAGTGGGTTGCATTGCGACCACTGGAACCAACTTGTCAAACGTACAGATCTGTATGCTATTCAGCTATTCTTCACATTGTCTAGAAGATAAGGTTTTGAAATCAAATTCTGGGAAAGATGTAAATACATCACGGGTAGGACTGGCAGGCCTCACATTTCAGCATTGCACGCGTTCAGATTGCATTCCAGTTGTGAATTTTCCAACTCAGAGGTCTTGAAGAGTGACCAACAACTTGGTACCTGCGTTGACCACTTACAGACCTGTTGATTGTGATAAGCCATGCCTGGTAAGTTCACCATCAACGAACTGCGGGTGTGCTCCGTTTTTTCAGAGCTCATCAAACACGCAATTTCCGCAGCACATGTGCCACTCCTGCATCACTACGTTTTGCTTCGTCAGGGGGCAGAGGCGTCCAAACTACCTCAGGACCCCTTTGATTGCGTCAAGAGAAGTGAAGCAGCTTGCTAGCAGACCAAATCACGCACTGCAAATGAGGTACTCGTAACTCGATTTCGCTGTCTCAAGCTGAAATCTGTTTGATTCACCTTGGTCCGCAGGAGGCCTTTGTGAAAGCTCCTGGTGCTCCACCTAGTCAGGCATGATTTGAATCTGAAGGGTGGTTGTGTTGATTGGGGTTGATAATCCATGGGAACCATTGACCAATCATTAAACCTGACTTTTGGCATCCATTTGCATTTGTAGAAGTTGTTTTGCAGGGTGTCGAGCAGAGAAAGTAATTATTCTTTCAAATCGCTCAAATGAGTTGCAGCCCGGCTTCCACCACAAACATGGCTGGTATAGGGTGGAAGGGTGCGAGGAGGGTGGCAGGACTAGCAGGTCGCGAAGTTAAGATTGCATGGTACAGTTTCACATTACGCAAGAGCGGTGTAGTTGGTGTAGCTTGAAACTCACAAGCATCAACTAGACTAGTGTCCAACAAGCACCCAATTACTTCTTGCTGCTGTGTGCTTTGTTGCATTGGTAGCCAACATGCAGCACAAACAGCACATGTGCCACTCCTGCATCACCACTGTTGCTTCGTCAGGGGGCAGAGGCGTCCAAATTACCTCAGGACCCCTTTGATTGCATTAAGAGAAGTGAAGCATCGGATCAGCAGACCAAATCACGCACTGCAAATGGGGTTCTTGTAACTCGATTTCGTTGTGTCAGAGTGAATCCTTTTGTGTTTCTCCTTCCTTGACTCCATTCTTTTGCACGCCTTCGGCATGTAGGAGGTCTTTGTAAAAGCTGTTGGTGCTCCACCCAGTCAGGCAGTGGAAGAAGCCCGACATTGAGTGATTTTTCCTCACCAGACATGGTGTACCTCCACCATGGAAATGGCATGCTTGCGCGTACCACCATGTTTTAGTCACGGCATTTTTGATCTTGGTCAAACAGCTTGAAGCCCACGATTTGACCAACAAACCACTAGGATCACTGTTCGACAGTTTATTACAGAATGTTGATTTAACCATATGATAGACACCATATAATGCGAAATTTAACCATAATGAATAACACCACATATATGATCCAAACCACATAATTACAGAAGGATCAACCAACATTTGACCACTCGATGTCGCCTATGCCCTTCGAAGTTTGTTTTTCCCTTCTGCAGGCTGCCAAGAGCGGGCCTGAAGTGTTCACCTCAGATGGTGAACATTGCCAGCCTGACAGCAGATTGAACATCCAGAAATAGCCATACGTCACTAGGGTTTGCCCAGCTTGCCATGGTGGTACCCACTGACCATCCAAGTTCAAAACCATTTTGTCTCGGGGAAACCGCCATTTTTGCACAAACCCACTAGAATCATTACTTTTGGCATAGTGATCAGCTTTGATTCCTGGGACTGGTTGATCCTTCAGGGTAGCCATAGGTTTCTATTGACAAGCATTTTGAGGAGAATCTCCAAGGTTAGGCAGTGGAAAGCTCGGCTCCAGCGCAGCTTTGTCAGGTCATCGAAGATGTCTACGCCAAGTTGAAGGAGAGCAACTTCGAAGCGAGACAGGTGGGAATAGTGCTGGGAAAGCACCAGCATTTTGGGGGAAACCACAGCAGCTGCACTCCACGATGCTCCGAGAGAAGTGTGAGAGGTAGGATAGGACTGAGCGGATGAAGAGGACAACTGTGCCCTGATGGCTGTTGGTTTCATTCTGCAGCTGAGACACCGACCAACAGCGTTGAGTTTTGTGCTCGAAGTGGTACTTTCGAAATGGACAGCAGCTAGTGATGGTAGAAAGCCAGATTTCCATCCTGGAGTCGATTTTTCCATGGCACCTTCAGGTGACCACCCTGGAGTTCAACAGTTTCTTGGAACGACAGCTGTGGCCATCCTTCGATACCAAAGCGAGCCCGGCTCACCTCATAACCATTGCTCTGTTGATCAATGAGAAGGCGGGGCTTCAGGTGGTTGTGACACGGTGCTTTTGAAGCGCAGGCTTCAACTGATGCTTTGAACCCATGGGTTCCCCCAAATAACCATGGATAATAACATATGACAACCTTCTAAATTGCGTGAACTAACCCCTTAAGCCATCTCCAGCCTATCACATACCTATGACCACGGTGAATGTCACCAGTTCCATGCGTAGTGGACATGGCACATCCGCTGAAAAGCTGCAAGGTGCGGGATGGCAGCGTCTCAGCGTGGGATTCCATCGCGCTGCGGAAAGAAAAGTGCCTGGGTTGCGGGAGATTCCTCGGTGCGAAGGCAGAGGATGGCGGCAAAAAATGAGGCATTTTACAAATGGAAACCACAAAAAACAGAAAACCACCAAAACGTGATCATTGTTTGGAGGCTTTCCAGGTCTGTATGGGTGCGTGCCAAGCCATAGGGCCAAAGCTAATGATCATTTTACAAATGGAAACCATTGGTTGACTGGGGGTACCACTATGGCTTGGCATCTACCCTGACAGAGAGCTTAGTGGTTGTGAAATGGTTGGCGCTTGTTGAGGGTATGGAGTCTTTGACAAAGAACAGCTAGGGGTATCAGCTTTTGACTCATAGCCAGATAGTTGATGACATAGTCATTTTTTTAAAAATTCCGTTGGAAGTTCATGGGCGTTGATGAAGCATCAACATCGAAATCCCCTCATGATGTAAAGCATTGTAAACCATTGATGGTGCAAAACATGGCTGATGGTAAGGAATCAGACCCCAAGCATCGCCATCTATGGTTTATGGGTACCTCTGAGCCTTCATGGTTTGCCCCCCTTGCAACCCCACCTGGCAGCAGCAGCTCCCCAGTACGGTGCTGGCACCGTCTTGACAGGCTAGCACTCCTGATAGCTTGGCTTGCCAGACGGCACACACGACACACACGACACACTAAGCCCAAATGAAGCCCAACTTCCCAACCATTCTAGGTGAAATGAGGTGACTTCAGCAATGGCTCTACTTTGACCTGCTTTGAACTCAGGTTCTCTGGCTATTTTGAGTGCATGCTGGAACTGTGGAATTCAGGGAAGCTGACACTTCGGGAGAAGCATCTTATCTGCAGATCTTAGAGCTGTGCAATGCGCTCATGCACATCATTCCGATTGCAACAGCGAGTCAAAAGAATGAGCTGGGAACGGATGTCTCAAAAGCAAATTGCAAGACGTTCAAAATGTTCATACTTTGTTGCCAGTCCGAACCGCTTGCCAGTTTGAGTGATGTGGTTGGTCATAATCCCTCTGTACCAACCATTAGTGAACATGACTAGTCTAGGTTCACGCATGGCTGTTGTCGGATGATACCAATGGCCTCAGGTCTCACGTGCTTCAGTTTTTGATCAACTGCTTTCAAAGCCTGGAGCAAGAATTTGTCCGCGAATGTTGCCTCAGGCACGCCTTAAACTTTCTCAGGGCGTTCTTCTGACTGATGTATCTACTCAAGTATCTATAAACTCTAGCCACAAACTACAACTTGTTTCTTACACTGCATTTGAGTTCCCCTCACTGATCTTAAAGACAGTTTAGCCCGTTGGCAGTCGCTTTCAGTTGTGTCAGTTTGAACTTGACCGAATCGGAGTTCTTTCATGGCTGCAAAGGAAACTTCATTATTAAACAACGGCACAATTGTGGATTCTCGAAAAAATAAAGCAAATCTATGGGGAAGAATTTGCCATACATCAAGAGGCAGTGGCAGCAGGTCAGGTCCTTCCCAGCCATGTTGCCATTGCGCTTGAGGCTTACAGGATTGCAGTCATGGTTCCACCTTAATGACTTGCACAGAGAGATACTTGTCAAGTCAGCAGCGACCGATGGGTTCGCTATGGTTGACTGGTTGCTTGGTTGCTAGGTTTGTTGGTGAAAAACTACTTTGTTAATGATCATTGATTAATGCACTCTACTTGGTTAGTAAGCAGCAAGCAAAGCAACAACAAGGGATGATTCTGACTTACGAAGCTGCCCTCTAAAATAGCTGATGGTACCGCATGACGGCTATCAGAGGCACCTTCTCCCACTTTGTGTCAAGCAGCGTTTGTTAACTGCTTTTGCAGTCAGGGGATGAAGGCTCCGAAGCAACAAACGTTTGACAGCGCTTGCACTCCCTGAAAAAGAGGCATTTCAACCACTGCCGACTCAGTACAGTAACAAGATGTAACAAGTATTAATGCAAAGCTTGAAGGTAGCAAGTCTATGCAAGTCTCCCGGAATCAACCTACGGCAACATTTTGAAACTTCAACACCATGCATCCAAGGAAGCTGCTCTCCCTCAACAAGAAGCTGCCGGCCTTTTGGAAGAAGGTCCAAAAGAAGTATGTCACCTGGCTTCTGAAGATCATGTTGGAAAAGAGACCTACCAAGACTACAGAACTAGGGGACTTTGGGTGGGAACATGTGGGAAGCATTGTCCCCATTCTCCCGCCGACATTTTGGGTTGATGAACAATGTGATACAGACAAAGTATCCAACCAAGTGGGCATGGTTTGAACAGACTCGTGGATTGTAATAGTAGCCACTAGTACTGATGACCATTCATGCAAAATCAATGGACCAATACACCAGTAGTAAAGTGCCAACAGACCAGCAGAATACACCACCATAACGACCATTCATCACTTATTTAATACACCTTAATAAACCATTATTGACCACTTCTGACAATCCAATCATTTGCCATGCGCTAACAAATCGCTAATCACTGATCACTAAACCATTCAGAATCCCGGATCATCATCATTTCGGTTTGGAGCCGCCAGCATCCCAAGGCCGAACCTAAAACGTCGGGAACTTAGCACCACAGTGGGCAGCTGTACATGTTGCTGGCCTGGCTTCATCAACAAGTGCTTGGGATGTGAACTTGTGGTCACAGCTGCAGCAGCTGCGTTGTTTCATCTAGTTTCACGAGTTTCCCTAATCACCACGTGTTCCTGGAGCTACTACTGTTGCACCCTGCTTGAAGAGTTGTGGCTATACCTGTGATAGTACCGTAGTGATTAACCCTATAAGGGAGCTGAACCACCCCCAAACTCACCACGGTGCTACACGCTACAAGTCCTTGGACACACCCAAGTAACCAACGGTTGGACCTACCATCCATCCTCAACACATGTGGTTCCGAGGTCTCAGGCAAAACACGAGCGCAACTTCATGGCTGAGCTGTTGGACGAGTTCTTAGCTTCGCTGGAAGAGTTTGGAGAACGAGAGCTGACGGTGGAGGACAGCGCTGCGCCATGGCGGTGAGCAAGGGTCGGCAACCACCAAGGGTTCATCACTGTTTCGGTTGAAGATGCGTTTTTTTTTGACAACGGATCTGAGTTGAGGCTTGGGCCGTGCCTCGCAGGGGGTGATGGAAATTGGAATCCATTGTTGCGAACAGTCTAATATATCTATCTATATGGGACAGAATATAGGTCATCTGGCCAAGGACGCGAAACAACAGAGCTTCGAAGTGCAAACAGTGACAGCGCTGCCAAGTCATTAACAGCATCTGAAAGAGCTCTGTAAGAGCTGTGGAAGGGCTCTGAATGCCTCGAATTTCTTGTGCCCCTTCTTTTGGACCTTGGAATCGATCCACGACCTGACTTCAGGAGCTGTCGTATCTGGAAAGATGCTGGACTTGAAGATAAACACAGCTGAGCTTGAATATTGATCTTTTTGAGTCAGTATGACACTCACAATAAGCTCCAGATGTTGCGAGTTGATAGTCATGAATCGAGTCATGAAGTCCTGTTCGCCATTCACCACAAATGTAAGAACACTCCTTGAAGCAGAACCATGAAAATATACAGCATTGATAGCACACAATATGAAATCAAAATTTGCGATTCATCATTCTAAGCTTCAAATCTCAACGACCCAACAGCTTCCTCAAGAGCTTCGTTAGCTTAGGATGTTTGGAGATGATGATCGACTTGTTGGACCAGCTGCCAACACGTCGCTTCTTCCGGCCTTTGTTGGTCGACAAACACATCGTCGTCCCTTGGACAAACGATAAGGAATCAACAAATCGATAAAGGGGATAAGATGGGATAAGATAAGGGTCAATTTGTTCAATTCATAAGGGTCGAACTGGTCGAACTGGTCAATTCATTGTGTTTTTCTTCCTGCCTCACCTGGGCCTCACCTGGGCACCGCGGTGGCACCTGCCAGCACCTGGCGATCCAGGTACGGTGCAAAGGCTCCAAAGTGGCGCAACTTCCGGAGGCAGCGAGCATTGAACATGGCTTTTGCCCGACCAGCGAAGGGTTTTAGACGTCAAGATGTTTGTACCATTTTGTACCTAGGTTTTGGACGCAGCCAAAAAATCTAGTACCTTGGTTTTCATTCATGTCAAAGAGGTCGCAACGTTTGTGGATGTTTGTGGTTCGAAGATTCGAAGATTCGCTCGCCAAGCTTCGCATTGCTCACCACCATGGCATTGACCAAGTCTCGTCCCATGCGCGGAGCTGTGCTCCTCGCGATGTGCCTGTGCAGCCTGTGGGGGCTCTCTGCCAGGGCTTACACCGCAACGGAAGGATGCACTACGGAAGCCTCTGCGGGAGTGAAACTGGTGGGTGAACATCCATTTTTCTTCACCTTGCTGTCCATGTTGCTCTGTGGTGCCCTGTGCATCACTGAGAAGTCCGTGACCCCAAAGCTTGAGTTTGGCAACCGAGACTACTTCACCTTCCAGATGATCCAGAACATCTTGTGCTTTGCCTCCGGTTTGATCAACGCCTTGTGCATCTTTGAAATGGGCATGACCGTGAGCCATCAGAGCGGCAACACCAGCCACACCGGACGCTTGATCATGGATGGAGGTGCTGCATTCGGACACCTCTTGCTGGCCTTCTGAACGGAAGGATGCACTACGGAAGCCTCTGCGGGAGTGAAACTGGTGGGTGAACATCCATTTTTCTTCACCTTGCTGTCCATGTTGCTCTGTGGTGCCCTGTGCATCACTGAGAAGTCCGTGACCCCAAAGCTTGAGTTTGGCAACCGAGACTACTTCACCTTCCAGATGATCCAGAACATCTTGTGCTTTGCCTCCGGTTTGATCAACGCCTTGTGCATCTTTGAAATGGGCATGACCGTGAGCCATCAGAGCGGCAACACCAGCCACACCGGACGCTTGATCATGGATGGAGGTGCTGCATTCGGACACCTCTTGCTGGCCTTCTGCTTCGGATCCTTCTTCGCAGGCTACAGCAAGGCGGATACTGAGTTGATCTACTCTGGCCGATACTCTCCCAACCTCCTGGCTGCATCCTTGGCAGTGGTGGCTGGATGCGTGGTGTACTTCTGCAAGGAGCACGGTTGCAATGGCAACGACAGCAGGTCCGAGAGTCTCTTGCTGTTTGCATTCTCCCAGGGCATCATGAATGGCATCACCCGAAGGTGTCAGACTCTGCCCATTTGCACCACCCACTTCACTGGCTACCTCACTGATGTGGGTACCTTGTTGGGATGGTGTGCCCGTGACGGTGTGATGGACGAGAAGTTCTACAAGGCCATGCTCTTTGCTGCAGGCATCTTCTTCTTCGGCTTGGGAGGTGTGGCTGCCAAGGAATTGCATGAGGCCTACAGCATGCAGGCGGCTCTGATTTCTGCTGGCCTCATGGTCGCCGTTGCTGGCGGCTTGGTGCCAGTAGTGGTGAAGAAGGTGAAGTGAAAGCGTGAGAGTGCTGCGACGTTGATGTATAGTCTGAAGCGATAATTCATCCAATATGATGTCTATGCCAATTTTGGGCACTTGTCCGAAGTGATTACTCTTATCCTTTTTTCCTGTTGCTGCTTTTAAAGGGATCTGGGACCTAGATTGGCTGCCACCTTGCCATCAGGCCCATACCGCAGCATACGAAAGCCATGAAAGGCTTTCAAGACTCGAGTAGATTTGGAGAAACAGATTCAAAAAACAAGCTTTTCCAACCTGGATTCCAGCCCCTTTGGTGATGACATAGTGGTTAGGGTACGTAAATATGCTGGTGAATCATGGATTTGCATGGTGTTGTCATCAAGGATTCACAAGAATTCAGCATTGACTATCATTCACCATACTGAAGCATGAAGGACCATGGGTTTCGGACAGTTGCCACCAGAAATGTCAAAGAGGTCGCAACGTTTGTGGATGTTTGTGGTTCGAAGATTCGAAGAGTCGCTCGCCAAGCTTCGCATTGCTCACCACCATGGCATTGACCAAGTCTCGTCCCATGCGCGGAGCTGTGCTCCTCGCGATGTGCCTGTGCAGCCTGTGGGGGCTCTCTGCCAGGGCTTACACCGCAACGGAAGGATGCACTACGGAAGCCTCTGCGGGAGTGAAACTGGTGGGTGAACATCCATTTTTCTTCACCTTGCTGTCCATGTTGCTCTGTGGTGCCCTGTGCATCACTGAGAAGTCCGTGACCCCAAAGCTTGAGTTTGGCAACCGAGACTACTTCACCTTCCAGATGATCCAGAACATCTTGTGCTTTGCCTCCGGTTTGATCAACGCCTTGTGCATCTTTGAAATGGGCATGACCGTGAGCCATCAGAGCGGCAACACCAGCCACACCGGACGCTTGATCATGGATGGAGGTGCTGCATTCGGACACCTCTTGCTGGCCTTCTGCTTCGGATCCTTCTTCGCAGGCTACAGCAAGGCGGATACTGAGTTGATCTACTCTGGCCGATACTCTCCCAACCTCCTGGCTGCATCCTTGGCAGTGGTGGCTGGATGCGTGGTGTACTTCTGCAAGGAGCACGGTTGCAATGGCAACGACAGCAGGTCCGAGAGTCTCTTGCTGTTTGCATTCTCCCAGGGCATCATGAATGGCATCACCCGAAGGTGTCAGACTCTGCCCATTTGCACCACCCACTTCACTGGCTAACTCACCGATGTGGGGACCCTTTT
>VSDK01023435.1:5534-31077 GCA_009767595.1 Symbiodinium kawagutii
TCTCCAAGCACAAGCTGTTCCTCAAGCACCAGCTGTTCTCCAAGAATCAGCTCTACCTCAAGGACCAGGTCTTCCTCAAGAACCCGCTGTACCTCGAGGACAAGCTGTTCCTCAAGAGCAAGCTCTTCCTCAAGCACCAGGTCTACAACGTGAACTTTCTGCAGCCCAAGGACCAACTGCTGCAGCTCAAGAAGAACCTACGAGTGTCAACAACCCGGAAGAGGTTGTGCCGACTGTGGTGGAACCACAGCCTGCTCCGAGTGGAGCGTCTGCTTCAAGTGAAGCCTTGCTACACGAAGTTGCTCCGCTACCAAGTGAGGCTGCTCCTGCTGAAGCTGCGAGTGCAAGTGCAGCACCAGGGGTGCCGCATACTCTTTTTCCTCAAGGACCTGTGGCGAAGTCTGTGAGTGCGCCACATCTGCAGATGCCGGTGTGGGTGTACACGACCGCCTTTGGGTCGGTGTATCACCGCAGGGAAGGATGCTCCAAGTTGAAGAATGCGAGCCGGGTGTATCGTCATACGATCTGCCAGGTTTGCACTCCAAACTTTCAAGGGGGCGTTCACCTCTACTTGGCGAGCGACTACGCCCATAGCCGCCGGCATGGGAATGCCGCCAATGCGAACACCTCGTGGCGACCTTGTCACGACTGTGGTGGCGCCTAGTTGTTTCGAGGCAAGGCCTCGAGGGGGAGTGCGGTTGTGTGACACTGCACAAAACAAGAAGTGTACCAACCTCTGCATTCCTCCAAGGAATTTCTTTCGGTCATCACTGAAGGGTGATTGGCTGCAACCAACATTTGGCTCAAGGCAAAACAGATAGCGCTGACCGACTTGCATCTGCTGAGTAGGAGGTGTGAGTAGGGTCGGTGGCGTACCCGTAGAAAATAATCCACCAATATGACTGATAATATGAGTAATTATTGCTTTTCACTGCAATTACATGGTGACGATCATATGAGTCAACTATTACTCTCCCTAACTTTAACATGTACTCTGGTTTAAAAAAAAAGCAAGCTAAAAGACTACGTTTAATTGTTTTGCAAAACTCTATATGTTGGCTGTCTGGAGGTCTATGTTGAGCTAAAAAAACCAATGACAAAAATTTAACGTAGACTTTCGTGATGTTTTGGGCCTTCTGATGTTTCCTTCGTGTGATTTCCTGGGGATTCCCAGTGAGAGCACCCTGAATATAAACATAGTGCCTGAGAACCTAGAACGCAAATGTCTTTCAAGTCAGCTTGAAACATGCAAAGCAAATATAAACATAGATCACGTGTGATGTGCTGCCCCGTTGAAACCATCACGGAATTGGGAGTACGTGGTGCGATAAAAGGAACTGATCCCTACTCATCGGTTTGGGAACTATGTTTAACACTTGAAATCACATATATAAATCATTTAGTTGATTTGTTAGTTGTTGGGATCAATTTCTTTCAATCCAGACATTATGTTTGCGTGGTGGAGCAGATTCACTTGGTGGCCGTCATGTCAAGTTCATTCATATTTTAAACATAGAACATAGGTGCAGCCATGCGTATGTACACATTCCAAAAATACACCACATGTACATTGATGTACTGTATGTTGATACATGTGGAAGTCCACCAGCCACCATGAAAGCGGCTTGGGCAATGGACAGATGCATATTTGGCTCGCAGGAGAAACCATTTTACTGAGGAGAGAAAAAAATCAGAGCTGAGCGATTCTGGAAGCGGAGGGTCTCGAAATTCGACGAAGACCCTGACAGGTAAGTAGACACACCGGGGGTACATTTCCAGGGTTTGCGTGTGGTTTTTTCCAATCTCTATTAACATGGACCCTCTCACACAACTATGCTAAATTAGTCTATGTTAATCAAAAATGATGGTTTTTATGAGGGCTATGTCGAACTTTGGTTGGCAACCACCTGTTCAGGGGCTATGTTTATGGTTTTGCCCTACCCCCTTTTCGCGGTCTATGTTAAAAGTACTATGTCCACTTTCTCTACGTTTTTTCTGGGAAGTCTGTCTATGTTTGTTTATGGCTTTTTGGATCCCAGGAGTTATGTTAAGTTTACCCGGTGTAATCATATGACCCCTTTTCACCGGTGTGTTCACCACCATGACGATGTCAATTAGCAACCAACCTGTGTGGCCATGGTGAGCCGTTGTAACAGCTTCAACAACAACGGGCTGTCAAAGCTACCACTGCTGCACCTTACTAAAAACAAGGCATTCCAAAAGCGTTGTCCTACTTGGTTTCCCATTTCCAGCTAGATTGATCATAACATATCACCTATTAAGCAACCATCAACCAATGAATTACCAACTTTTAGCCAACTACTGAAACCAGGTGGTGCAGCCCATTAGAATCGCCAATTTTGTGGTTGGGTTTTTGCCGGTTCATCATAGGCTATGCTATGGTTGAACCAAAGTTTTTGAGGGACAATCATGTACCAGAGTTCATGATGATTTCTAGTGCCTTAAGAACCTTCAAAGACTAATAATTCACTATTAAGTAGCCTTTGCTAAACTAACATAGCCATGAGCCAAGCACCATTTGGGGATTTTTCAAAACGGGGAACCCCTACGTCATGGTTGCTTTATTGCTATAGATCATCTATTACAATTTATCTTTTTTAGATAATATAAAGGATAACTGGGGGTACCCTTATGACATGAGAAACACCCATTTTGTGGGTGTTTAACCATTATTGTTGGTGATCATCGCCTGTTTCTACCCGTCATTCTCCCCTATTAGCAATGAAATGATATGAAATGATCATGGCTTCCAGCCACCGGGGATGGTTGTCCCTCCAGTGGGAAACCAGGGAGGATCCAATCAATCAACCGCTGGGCATGAACAGCTGATACTTGCCCCGGCAAAATTTTTGAAGTAACAGCGGGATATAGCGGCTAACTCTATATATAAAAATATATGTAAATATTTCTTCAATAAAAAAAATTATAAATATATATATATGTATTTACATAGATGTATGTATATGAAACAAATATGTATGTATGTAGAAATAAAACCTAAATAAATATATTTGGAATATATATATAGAAACATTTAAATAAATATGAATATATAGATATATAGAAACATTTAAATACATATGAATATATAAATATGTACATATATATGTTCTCTGAACATGTGTATTTGTGTTTGAATGCAGTATATGTGTGCACACGTTCTTGTGTATCCATGTATGAACGATTGTGAATGCATGTCTGTGTCCGCCTGATGCACACACAAGAATGTATACATGTACGATGAACACAGGCAAATTGAGAATCATCTACACACGGGGCTGTGCAAAAGGTGGTTTCTCAAAATAGGGCTGCCCCCACATCATCTAACATGAATCCTTTATAGTAATAAACCATCCATGTCTGGGCATTCCCTGTCGAGAACCCTGCAAAATAAATAAAGCGATGATCAGTGAAACAATAGATACCTTGGACCCCTGTGGAATCCATTGAAACAATATTGGGGCACCCTTCACCATAGGAATCCTATTATTTGCGGTGGTTTCCCCGGGTATCTCTATAAAGTATGGTGATTTTCCAGCCAGCGATGTTAGATCAAAGGGGTGTACATCTGCCCATCAAAACACATCTGACACGTGGCTGGCATGCCAAGGTGCGCCCACGTAGAACCACCAGTGGCCCTTGACTTTTGAGAGCTCCTGTCCCAGTCAAAGCCCCATCATAGCTTGGTGAACGGCTTGGCAGTTGGCTGTTCGTTGCACGGCCAACAACCAGCTATCTTTAGCGGTTAGGAGTTGGTTGTTGGTTGGTATTTGGTTGTAGTTACACAACCAACCAATAGCTTGGTTAGTAGTTGGCTATCCATCTTTAGTGTTTAGTAGTTGCACCAGTGGCAACTGGTTAGTAGTTGTACCGGTTAGTAGCTTGTTGGTTGTTGTAATGATTAGTGGTAAGTATCCCATGATGAACTCCACCAATTTGTACCTACAATGAGTAGTGCTTATGTTTCTTCAATGACTGTGACCACTAGCCGCAACAAGGAAAGGACCACGAGCCTCTGTGAGGATTGCAAATAAATTGTAATTGCAAGCAAAATTAGAGTAGAGTACATGTCCTTGACATGGTTGATGAACAAAAAGTAGGTAAATATTTGACAACACATTGACCATGGGTTTGCAACAAAAAGATCTCAAGTAGAATCAACACCATCACGTTTCGACAGCTTCAATATGTGTCAAACTGTCCATGGTGGTTCATAGTTGGTTGCAGGGAGTTAGCTGCAAATAGTTGCAATCAAACTGAAAACCTGTGCAGTTTCAAACTAACGGGGATGATGTGATCACCAGTTTGACATAATTTGATATTTCATCACCAAACAAAAACACATCATGGAGATACACACAGCACCTACCACAACTCTGGCACGCCATAACCTTGCCCGACAATCCTTGGGCCACTTGCGATCGATTTCTTGCCTTTCGCCCCTGGGCGCCCCAAGTGCCCCACTCGTCCTCACTGCCGGACGCTTGGGCCATTTTGGCTTCCAAAATGACAGTGATTGGCTGCAAGCCCTCGAGCAAATTTTGTTCAAACTGGCCCCTCTCGTTGCATCGCCTAGGAAAGGAGACATCCAGCCAAAAGCCGTGCCATGCGGCTTGAACACCGATGCGCTCGCAACGCAACTGCACGCCCGCGTACAGCTGTACGTTTGCTCCCAAATCAGAGCATACCAGCTTTCTTGTACCAAATCTGCTCGCAGCTAATCAAGGCCGGGTGGCGACCTGAATCCCATGCCGGAAAAAACTTCTGGAACCCACCTCATATCGATGAATCGATGGCAGGCTGTCAAAGCAAAGCTAAAACCATGGAATTTTCTACCGTCAAGTACGGTTGATGATAGTCAACAATCGCAGATAATCACCATCAATAACGGTTAAACAACTACAAAATTGGTGTTTCTAAAAATGGGGGTACTCCCAAATCATCCAATACCAATCATTTTTTGTATGAAACCAACCATTTGAGCGTTCCCCGTTTTAAGAAACTACCAAGTCATGATTGATGATGGTTTCGTACTATCAGAATCATGGCTGATTGTAATTTCATATTGGCTAGTAGAATTGTATCTACCCAAGCTTGTAGTCAAAATGGCTTCATATGCTGGTTATCAAGCATCCTGCAACTGCTATCATAACTGGTAACCTAGAAGCCAACTGAACTGGCAGTCTAGCTGCTACTTGGGCCAACTGGCAAACATCACTAGTCACCTGTAGTTGGTAGTAGTTCTATGCGACAACTTTTAGTTACAATTTGAATCAACTGTACCAATGTAACAGTAATCTAAGTGCTAAGAATTAAGCAAGTGTTGACTCAACAAACACCAACAAACACCAACTCAACTCACCAAACTTCAAGTACTTCATGATGACCCAACGAAATAAACCCACAATACCAGATCTTAGTTAACTGCTTACTAAATGTTACCAAACCAACTCAACCAACCTGTAAACCACCTAAACCTACAGGAATCCGCCAAACTTCCCCAAACTTCCAACGAATTTCCCCAAACTTCCCCAACGAACTTCACTCACCGAACTCCCACACTCACTTCTCCAAACTTCCCCAAGCAAAACCTGGTTACTTCACCCCTTCGCAACTCGGTGCCTCAGCGTCCAACATCAGCAGCTTCGCGAAGAGCTGCCGGCGATGCACCATGCGAGTGCCGCCCGTTCCTCGGTGGCGCGCCAGGGGCCATCCACCGGTGCCGTTGTGACGACTGGCCAAAGGTGCACCGAGGAGTGGTGAAACCATGGGATTTTATAGGGAAACCACAGGATTTTCGAGGGAAAACCATGGGATTTTATAGGGAAAACCACGGGATTTTATAGGGAAAACCACGGGATTTTATAGGGAAAACCATGTTTTTTTTTTGTGGTCAACGGTGGTTTATGCTGGTGAATGTAACTTGGGGTTAACTTGTGGTTTTTGTAGCTATGGTCTATGGTGAATAGATTGGAGAGCTATGGCCAATGATTTTATAGCGGGCTTACGGTTTGCTATGGTTACTTGGGATTAGCCAATCAGTGCAGGTTGGGATTAGCTAGGGCTTTGTGGCCATTGTTAGTCAAGGCAACTACTAAGTTAAGCAACTTTGTACCATGGTAACGTGGGGTTGGCTATGGTTAGCCCCCCTGGATATACGGCGATTAAGATTGGTCATTGATCTACGTTTTTATCTGCCATTATCCTATCCGCAGGGTAGTACTTACCCCAGTGAACTCACACAGGTTGACCGGGGGAGGGGGTACCACAACTTGTATGGTTGATCTTCGTCACTGAAGCTTCATGATGGTGTATGGTTGGAAGCATCCCCAGAGACGAGCCCGACCTGCACCCCACAAGGTGGGCCCCCGGCAGTTATAGTCGTTGGGTACCCCTATAACTGGTAGAAATCACCCCAGTGAAGTTACGCAAATGAACTAACTAACCCAGCCCTGGTGAAACGGGGCCCACCGCGTGCATGGCCCGGGAACCCGGGCACCCCACGACCCACGGGACCCTCTGCCGTTCCAAGCGTCGGCCGCGGTTCTCGGTGGCCACTTTATCGCCCCAGCGCAGCAGCGCCGTGGAGGCAAACTGCATGAGGCCTGGAGTCGAGGTCGCGGTGTCCAGGGCGCACCGGCAGGTGCGCCCTGGATGGGTTAGCCGCCTATGGTGATGAAGGTTAGATGATGGTGAAATGATGGTGAAATGATGGTTGAGCCTATAAAATGTTGGTTGTAACATGATGGTTCGAAGTTGAAATGATGGTTGATGGCTGTTGATAGGTGATTTTGATGGTTCATCGAGGTTTATCATGGCCTGTTGGTGATTGGACGATGGTTTCAAATGACGACAAATGATTTCAAATGATGCTGAATTGATGGTTAGTGTTGGTTCCTTGCTGGTTTAAATGACGGTTTAATAGTGGTTAATAGGGCATCGCAACCAACAATAAGACCAGTATTGTGAGACATGGGATCTTTATAGGGGAATTCCAGCCGGGATTTTCTATGGTTAAGGATGGCTAATGATGGTCAATCATACAGTAGAGGACAATCACCAACAAACTTATGGTTGCGCTCCGGTAAGCTAACATGGCACTGGAAAATCCACCATGTTACTAGGAAAACCCAGGGAAGTCATCCATGTGTAGTGGATTTTCCACTGCCATGTTAGTTTACCAAAGGGTAACAACCACTACATGGTGGTTTCTCAAAATAAGGAACCTCCAAGCTATGGCTGGTCTATTTCCACAAATGGTAAATCAACTGGCTGACGCCAGGAGGTTACAACATGTTACACTTGTTTTTGGGGAAACACCCACAATGCCATGGGTCAATATTGACCAAACAATAATGGGGAGAATCACCAACCAATAATAGGCAAAACAATGGTTGATGATAGGGGAACCAGGGGTACAGGGTTTTGACCCACTGCCACATGACCATTGTCAATTAAGCACGGTTCTTGCAGCGCACCACGGATGATTCAATACTACCGGCTGCTAATCAAACATGGCTGGTTGGAATCCATTTAGTTTTGATGGTGGAACCCATGGTTTCTCTGAATAAAGACATAGTTATTTCAGCCAGCCATGTTAGATTACCGGGGTGTAATACATAATCCATACTTCGTTCATCATCCCATTTAGTATCTGGTTTGTAACCATGAGGATTGCAACTACACTTTGGGCGGCTTATACCCTTTGCCTTTGATAAATAGATTAGATTATCACATGTTATTCCCATATTGATTACCGGAGTGTTACTTGTTGGTATTCCCATATTGCTTACCGGAGTGTGCTTGAAACAAGTAAGCTGCTTAGCTGCTTGACTGCCAATTTACGCCGGCAAAGCCTCCTAGATTGGGGGCCGGCGGTTCTCACGCGGTAAGAACGAGAACTCAAGCGTGCCATTGATATGTCTCTATAGGGCATGGATGCATGGTATATATATATATATATATAGATATTCCATGACAACTGTTCGTGTCATGTTATTTTCCAGGCGTGAAAGCAGGTCTTAGCGCTTGCCAACTTGATCCTTCATCGCAATGTTCAACTTTCCACTCTAAATCTGACACCAAGGCGGTTGCCGGAAACCAACGTGGATTGGAACTGACGCAGCCATGCTTTTTTTGACTCGTGAAGCGAAGCCTCTTTGGCTTCGTTGGTGATCATAACCACTACAGTCCTGTGCCTTGTATTTTCCAGTACCCAGAAACCACTCCCGGACAATTCTTTTCAATCATCAGTTCACACTGATGGACTGCAATATCGAAAGTAAGCCCAAAGCAAAGTCAGGAACACGTTCCCATGCATGGAGGACATGTCTACAAGAGCAGGAACATATCCTGTACTGCAGAACTGTCACCACCAAGATGTGGATCGCCCCAGGTGACCACTGACCCGTCACCCTTGATGGCAGCAAAGGCGCTATCTGTGCCCTGAATTTGAGGCACATTCCTGAGCTGACCTTGCACTGCAGAGCTGTTACCGCCATCATGTTGAAGGCCCCAGGTAACGACTGACCCGTCGCCCAAGATGGCAGCAAAGGCTCGTTGTGTGCCCTGAACTTGTTGCACGTTTTTGAGCTGATCTTGAACTCGGGAACTGTCACCACCAAAACCTCGATCGCCCCAGGTAACCACTGACCCGTCACCCAAGATGGCGGCAAAGGCACGTTCTGTGGCCTGAACTTGTTGCACGTTCCTGAGCTGATCTTTAACTGCAGAGCTGTCGCCACCAGAACCCTGATTGCCCCAGGTAACCACCGACCCGTCGCCCAAAATGGCAGCAAAGGCAGCCTGTGTGCCCTGCACTTGTTGCACATTGCTAAGCCGATCTTGCACTGCAGAGCTGTCACCACCATAACGTGGATCGCCCCAGGTAACCACTGACCCGTCGCCCAAAATGGCAGCAAAGGCAGCATCTGTGCCCTGAACTTGTTGCACATTCCTGAGCTGATCTTGAACTGCAGAGCTGTCACCACCAGAACCCCGATTGCCCCAGGTAACCACCGACCCGTCGCCCAAAATGGCAGCAAAGGCAGCCTGTGTGCCCTGCACTTGTTGCACATTGCTAAGCCGATCTTGAACTGCAGAGCTGTCACCACCAGAACCCCGATTGCCCCAGGTAACCACCGACCCGTCGCCCAAAATGGCAGCAAAGGCAGCCTGTGTGCCCTGCACTTGTTGCACATTGCTAAGCCGATCTTGAACTGCGGAACTGTCACCACCACGATCTGGATCGCCCCAGGTAACGACTGACCCGTCGCCCAAAATGGCAGCAAAGGCAGCATCTGTGCCCTGAATTTGTTGCACATTCCTGAGCTGATCTTGAACTTCGGAGCTGTCACCACCAAAGTTTGGCTTGCCCCAAGTCACCGTCCTATCACCTCCACAGCACCATATTGCAAAAGCCGCGTTCGTTGCTGCTACTTTTGGTTGCTGCACAACTGCTGTGAAGCGATCCCCATCTTGAATACCTGAAGCTTCCAAAGAATCCATGAGGTTGGTCAAGGCATGCCCTCCTTCTGTGACAAGCTTCAGGAACCCCTGTCCGAATGACTGATGGGCCAGCACTTTCAAGTCCCTCACAGTGGCAAGGCGTGGGAGAGACAGTGTTTCACTCCGGCCGCTTGGAAGGGATAGGGTAACTTGAAACATGCGCAACTCGATGAGCAAATCACGAAGCCTACGGTCTCTATTCAAATTGCTGAGTTCTTGAGCCACTCCCATGCCACCATTGGTGATATTCTCTGGATCCTCAAGCGCTTGGCAATGCTTTGCAATATTCACGAACCCAACAGTCAACAAAGTGGTTGACCATGGGATCAATCCTGGTTGATTGAGGGCGGTATTTTCATGGCATTCGTCGTGAACTCTTTAGCAAGCTCTGGTTGTGCAACAATAACTGTTCCAATCAACATGATATGGCTGTACCTTTTATTCTATTCGTACAATTCCGGTATACTGGCTTACTTTGGACCTGCTGACTTCTTGTGAATTGCAAACCAACTTTGATGCAACAACTAGTTTATCAAGGTTGCGACTGGATCATCGCTGATCACCGTCATAACTCCGGCAACGAGTCGACCAAATAGGTCACCTAACAACTAGGGTGGACCTGGGTCGGTAAGGTCAGGTGATTACCCGGACATGACCAGAAAAGCACCTGCTAAATCTGGGTCCCGTACATTTCTCCGAAGATGGATGGCTTTTGACAGCATGACCAACGGACTTATCAACTACTTGTGAACCGACCCCAAAAACCATGGAGTCGTATCATATTTTGCCCTCATAAGATTCACCACCCATTGCCATCCCAAACTTCATGAA
The DNA here is from genome assembly GCA_009767595.1 of Symbiodinium kawagutii. Lineage (NCBI taxonomy): Eukaryota > Dinophyceae > Suessiales > Symbiodiniaceae > Symbiodinium > Symbiodinium kawagutii. Next base: position 15,894 of record VSDK01023435.1, read on the forward strand.
GTACCAACGAACTGCAGCTACCAACGCTCCAATTAGCTGACTCGACTGCTTCACTGACGGCATAAGGCCTCTCAACTAAAATGGAGCAACTGAAGTGACTGAAGCCTTGAAACATTCCTCATTTTTGATTGAACTTCACTGGAACTTCACTGTAAGAAAGTGGAAAGCCACTGGAACTTCAAAATCATGCGTTCGACTTCCTCCAATGAAGTTGCAGGGCTCAATATCTAGGTCTCGTAGGAGGCTTGGCCAAAGTCCAAAGCGTGCACAACCCCGTGTTTTACGCAGGTTTTGGTTCATTACTGGCTGTTGGGATGTAGCGATGAGCTGCGCCAGGGGTACCCCTGCAGTTCTTTAAAGAGGTTTGAAAGGGGAGCTAAGTAGCTACCAGGAGAGTTCCAACTAAATGCTGGATTATGGTTGCTGGACTATGGTTGATTACTGATATGCAATGACGGGTAGTGATAGCTAGTGATTTTTCATAGTGGTAATGGGTCAGTGATAGTGGCTGTACATAATCAATGCTTGCGGTGGGCTGATACGCACAATGCCTATTAGATCCACTAAAGCGAGATCAAAACGCGGTTGGCGGTGAAACCGCACTCCTTGTGCCAAGGGTTCCCTGGTTCTTATAGAGGTCAATGGGCAGGGTAGGGCTGGTCAACCACCACCAAGCCTCCACTGGTAACGCTTGAGCCCACCGGGAGACGACGCCTATAGCACACAGCTCCAGAGGCTTGTTTCCGGGAACGTCTGGATCACAAACTTGATCCAACACGATCCTTGGCGCGGGGACCTGGTTGGTTGGGAGGTTGGTCACTGGTGAGGAGGTCTGATCTGGTTGGTGGTTGAAGCATCCATAGCTAACTGGTGCTTAATCATGGTAGCGGCTAGATATGGCTGTAATGATTGATAACGTTCATTGCCTGGTGAGTGGTGGAAGCACCCCTATGAAAATGATTACGTTTGGGAAAATACACAACCCTTCCCTATTCTTCACAACTACAACTGGTTGGTGGTGCTCGCCACCCCTATGAAACATATGTTTGTCAACCAACCAATTGTTGACGACTACGTTTGGGAAAATAAAAAATGTGAATGAAACCACCAACCAGTCATGTACAAGCTGAGAGGTGTATTCTTGATCAGGAGATTGTGTTCAGCAGTTTATCCGCTTTTTGGAGAGGATTGATTGCAAATGCTCAGGAGGTCATATGGATATACTGATATACAGTATGAAATATGATCTCAAAGCAATTAGCTTTTGCGTATTGTGAAGATTTTGGATATTCGCACTTGTATCCCCATGTGCATCTTAGGAAATGTGCTGTTTCCCGCACATCACACAACCGCTGGGTTGCTTTGGAACCCCTAGCTACATCACTTGGTACTGCAACATACCAACTTAAAATGGAGCATTGTCAACCTGCTTGCTTCAAACAAAAACAGATTAACCCCCCTCTAAACCTACAACCAATCCCATCAATCCCCTGATTGAGCTTGGAAAACTGGTCTATGTCGTGGAAGGCATTGGAGAAAACCCCCCACAATTGACACTTCAAACTCCCGCGGAAGAAACCCGATCTGAGTGAAGCAATGGGTCAATGTCCGACCATCATTGATCTGACTCTAGTCCCGTGGTTTGACCCAACCAGCCACCAACCCATCAACCAACCAGCATGCACAAAGCCACCTAACCTATCAACAAACCTAACCCACCAACAAACCACTTACAGTACTAACCCCCCAACCAGTTGAACTGGCCAACCTTTCTTTAGCGAGCTTAGGGTCCATCCAGCGACGCTACTATGTCATGTTCTGTGCCAAAGAATTCTGAATTAGAATGCAAGGTCGGGACCAAATGTGCCATCGCCAATGACCGCAGAGGCAACTGGCCAACCGAAAGCATACCAGCCGAACAGCCAACATTCTCCACTCCCAACGCCCAGCGTCTTTTGAAGAAGTGCTGTCACGCAAACCACATGAATCTTGGCACGGGAGTGAAAGGCTAGCAAACAGGTGCATGAAACTATAATTGTAATGGTTGGTCACATTTCCCTTCTGGCAAAGGGCGATATTTGTTAGGTAAGGGCAACCATGATCAACCGCCATTCACATTTGCCCTCTGGCAAATCACCATTTTTTCATAGGTCAACCATGTTCAACCACTATAGATAGTGGAATTTCCCCTTCTATGACGGTTTGCCAAAACATAATTCAGTGAGCCTGCCGGAGTTTTTGAACAGAAATTTTGACAAACTGATCCACACTCCTGTGAAACAGGGGCTACCAAAGTTACCAAAGGAAAATGTTTGACCATATTTGGAAATGAAAATGGTTATATAAGCCGGATTGATGTGAATGATGATTGATTTGTGGTAGCCATTCACAAGATAATGATTAATTATTGATGGGTGGCCAGAAATTGCATCTGTTGGTGGAGCCAGTCATGATCTTGGAGTTAGATACCATCATTTATGAAACTACTTCATGAATGTCGTTTCAATTCTATCAAGTTAACAGTGTATGATGCCGTGAACTTAGTTGAAATTCTTGCGTAACGGCGTAACGATTAGACATCAGGAACCACAATGATCTTTATCGTCGCAGTGGCTAGCAACTGTTGTTGCGAATGGCACCTGGATGTTTGCATCCCTAGTTCCCTGGTGAAACCACCATGGCCATAGGCCTTAGTTCACCCAGCTACTCAGCCAGTTATAACCGGAATTGTTCATCCAAGTAGTGTTGTTAACTCTCATCATTTCTTGGGGGACGCAAAGCAGTAGCGATGCCATCGTTGGACTGTTAGGTGCCATGTTTCACAAGGCTGTGGACCAGTCTGAGCCACCACTGCGCACATGACAATCCCCCAACTTGGGATGGTCGGTTCTGACAAGTTCAACGACCCATGGCCACATGTGTGTTTCCCAAAAAGGGGTACGCCCAAATCATCTTTTATTAGCCGTTCAAAGATAATACTCAATCAACCATCTTAGTTGGCATATCCCAAATGGGGGAGTATGCCCCCCGTGTTGATAACCACTGCTAACCATTGAGACACAGTATTAAACCAACCATGTACAGGTAATAACCAAACATCTTAAAGTTGTCCAGATGTTGAAATCAACTGAGGCTGGCGTTCCAGCTCCGGATGGTCCGACACCAATGCATGACGCACTCCCATTCAGATAATCACTGTCATCCTGTGGCTCATCAACAAAAACTGGGGCTCCAGGTCGCTTTTTCTGCAGTTGTCAGCCAAGGTTCCATGCTCTGCTGGATCTTCAACCCCGTGTAGCTCTCATACCATTTTCCACGGCTATAGTATCCAACTCTGTCTTGGACATTGGTGTCGGCGTGCTGCAAGATCAGCGACGCAGCGGGAACAACTGTGCTTTGGATCATTTGTCAAAAAGATCCGCTTGGTCCCTGCAGGGATGCGACCATCCTCATGTCGACATTTGACGGCTCGAGCATTGGCCAGGTCCAAGAATGATTTCACTTCATCTATAGAAAAGTGAGCGGGAGCCACATCACTGAAGCAAACTGCCTCACCTCGTCCGAACCAGCAGTTCTTGATGGTGTCCAACAAATCCACGAGAGATACTCCCTAAGACTTGGTGGGGTTGGCACACGCCAACTCCGTTTTTCCCCAAGTACCTACGCCAGAAATAACCAGAGACTTTTGCTTGCGATGGTTTCCCTCTAAAATCCCATGGTTTCCCTCTAAAATCCCATGGTTTCCCTCTAAAATCCCATGGTTTCACTCTAAAATCCCATGGTTTCACTCTAAAATCCCATGGTTTCCCTCTAAACTCCCGTGGTTTCCCTCTAAAATCTCAAGGTTTCCCTCTTAAATCCCCGGGTTTCCCTCTAAAATCTCAAGGTTTCCCTCTTAAATCCCAGGGTTTCTCTATCAAAACCCATGGTTTCCCTCTAAAATGCCATGGTTTCCCTCTAAAATCCCATGGTTTCCCTCTAAAATCCCATGGTTTCACTCTAAAATCCCATGGTTTCCCTCTAAAATCCCGTGGTTTCCCTCTAAAATCTCAAGGTTTCCCTCTTAAATCCCCGGGTTTCCCTCTAAAATCTCAAGGTTTCCCTCTTAAATCCCAGGGTTTCTCTATCAAAACCCATGGTTTCCCTCTAAAATGCCATGGTTTCTTTATCAAAACCCATGGATTCCCTACAAAAACCACGGTTGCAACACCCCGGTCTGTTCCTCGCTCAACCACGTCGGCTCCGAGCAACTGGGGCATACCTCAACGGCCCCGGGCAGGTGGAAGGGATCCTCAACCATGGGATTTTGACATCCCTTCCTCCTATTCCTACAAAGTGTGCCCCCCTTAGTTAGCTAACTTGAGTTATAACTAGGTTCACTACCATATATGGTAGATATAACTATAGTTAAATGGCTTATTAATCAACTTATAATTAGGGGGGCCGTTGATTAACAAGCCATTTAACTACAGTTGTATCTACCATTTGCCTGGTAATTACCCTGGTGAACTAACCAAAGTTAGCTAAGGGGCCCACCTTGTAGACCCTACCCTAATATTAAAATAAAACACCTTGGGTGTGCACTTCTGGATTTTTTCAGGGTTTTGGTCAAGGGATTATACAGCTTTGATACGGCCTGGTATTAAGCTGTAGTTTCTAAAAAATACAAAATGGATTTAATGGTAGGATACAGCATTTCATGGGTAAGATAACAGTATAAAAATGGATGTCTTTTCAACCAACCTTTAAAAAACACCACCAGAAAGCAGGCAATTCTCTAACCAGCTGTACCGTACCGCGAAAGCTTGAATGACAAACTCACCCACCATGATTGGTGCCTCACCCAGAGGCAATGTCAGCACCTTTGGTGTAAGATCTTCATGTTCACTACGGGCCTAGCTCTGAAAATGAATCCTTCAAAACGTTCATGGTGGTACGCCACCAAACCTTCAATGTCGCTGTTTACCAAATGCTTTAGATAATACGCTAAAGGCTATAGTTCTATGGTAGAAAAAATACATAGTTATCAATCACATTTTAGTACCACCAATGGAAAGGGGATGTCGTTCCCATGACATAGATGTCGGCTCCATTGCCATATAGATTTTTATATGAATATAAATTAAAAAAGTAAATAAACAAATATATATATATATAATGCTGATTGTGTACATATAATGCTGATTGTGTTTCGCTGCCTGAGCATTTGCCCATGCATTTGCCTACTTAAACACGGTTCAGAGAGCGTGAGACACTAGAGCCTAGCGGACATTGACTCATGTGCACCTAAACAAGTCATTTGTCACTTTATTTTGAGGTAGATGACAAATCATGAAACATAAGTAGCCCTTCTTAATCATGCTCCGCCATTGTTGCCAATCATGGCGGGACCAACAGGCTGGACTGGACAAACTCAGCAGGTCACAGGACCATACCCCAGGAAAGAAGATTGACCCAGATATTTTGATCACCTAGCTGCTTGGTAGTTGAACCACGTGGCTAATAGTGGTTGATAATGGTTAATCTAATGATTATTGATGGCTGATAATGATCATAATCTGTTTGGTGGTTGAACCACCCCAACAAACAAGTATTAGTCAAGCATTTATTCCTCCCAGCTGCGGTCCGAAGCGCTACCAACCATTTGTTAATAATGCAGAAATGGTGGATCGATATTGATCTATCAATTTGATTCAATTTGGATAAAATTGTCCATCCAATTGCGTAGAGAAACGACTCAGATTTGGCCCGTCACTAGGTCGAGTAGCGAACCATCAACCAATACTGGTGCCAAGCACGAATGAAACAGTTTGGGTCAATCGGTGGATCGAAACTCAATGGACCGGCGTACGTAATTTCAAAGCCAAGAATGTTTTCCGTGGGACAATCTGTTATTAACAACGTGAAACTCTAGCAACGGTTCGTCTCAAAAGTTGGGCTAGAAGCGCCACTGTTGAAGCAGTGGTCTTGGTTCTACCATACCATAACATACCAACACCTCACTCCAAATTAAGCACCATCCATTGTAAATGAACTATCTACAAAAAATGGTTAACTCATGCTTGACAAATGCCACTATGATGGATCAACCTAGCTCTCCTGCAATGGCGCCAAAGTTGCACAGAGCACATCTGGACATACCAAAACAAATGGGTATGTCATATGTCCATAGCCATGGTAGTACCAACTAACCATCCAAGTTCATAACCGTTATCCACAGGGAATCCACCATGGGGGGAAACCATTTAATCATCGTTAATTTGCCAATTATTCTTGATTCTTAATCATGATTAGCCGATTCTATTGCCATCATGAATAGTTATCTGTTTCGCAATTCTGACACTGTGGCAAAATCAGCTGCAAGTGGGAAATCTGCCATTTATACAGGTTGTACCTTAAAAAATGGCGATTTCGAGCTTACAGATTACTTTAACAAAGGGTAACAATTCTTCGCCACTAACCATTCTTAACTGCCAAGTCCTGTCTTAACTTATTAACCACTAACCGTCATTAACCATTAACCATTAACCATTAACCACTAACCATCAACCATTCATTAACCATTAACCATTTATTAACCATTAACCATTTATTAACCACTAGCCATTCATTAACCATTCATTAAACATTAAGCATTCACTAACCATTCATTAACCATTAACCATCCATCACACCCATGAAATGATCTTCATGACGGTCGCTCTACATCCAACCCACCGGGCCCCGCACCGGGCCCCGCCCAAGGTCGTCGAGATACAAAAGGCCCAGGAGCGTCTTCCACCAGTGAATACCTCTGGAGTGCCGACGCTCCTCACAACGCAGCTCGTGAAGGCACGATTCTGATAGCGGAGCCACGTGGTTGTTCCATCCTGAAACTCAAAAGTTTGCTGTGACAATCCGGATGGATCTTGTTAGTTGTCACTTAAGTTTCATTTTTATTGTTGGTCACAGTTTGCTACTGATAGCATCCTCAAACAGTGCGGGTGACCACCAACAATAAAAATGGTTAGATATTGCTATCTAAAAATGGTTGTAGATATACCTGTGCCCCCTGCGTCACCTTGCTAGGGCAGTTCTTCAAACGCCCTGTTCTGGCTCCCTGGTTCTGCTGCACTGTGGGAGGTTCTGCAGGGCTACGTACCCGGAAAATGGGTCATTACTCTATACATTCCTTCTTCCATCAAAATGGCTCCCTAAAGAATGGAGTTTGGATTTCGATGCTTACCGTCTTGCCACTTGCCACTGATCATGTCACACTGGAGGAAGATAAGTCGGGCAACAGTGGTGGTTTACCAAAAGTACGCTCGTATTCTGTGGTGTCTTGGGATACAACTGGTGGTCACCCTAAAAATCTTGAAATCCTTCGAATCTTGGTCATGCTTAAAGGTCATTCGGGCTTCTTCATGACCACTTTCCCTCTAGTAAACTAACCTGGAAGCTAAGATTTACCAGTCTTCATAGGCAAAACCATTGCAAATGGTGGATCTTCCACATTCAGATTGGTTCGCAAAAGTGTAGTCCCTTCCCCCTATTACTAAACATTACTAAACCACCCCCCCAAATACTAAGCACCCCAAGGGGGTATAGGAGGAAATGATTAGCTCACCACGACCAATTCGTACTACACTCTATCTGCCCTCGCTTACTCGCTGGCTCCTTCAAGTAGTACCATGTCACCCAAAAGCGTGAGGACCTTGTGAAGCCGAAACGGTCACGACCGGTGGACTGGAAGCCGCAATATGTGGAAACCATATGGTGGTGAAGAACCCCAAATTGGATGGTTGGTGTCATCCTATACATATAACGGATATATTTGGGTTAAACTAACCATTTTGGGGTTTCCGAAATATCTGGAAAATATGGTGGGAAACCCCGAAATGGTTAGTTTAATCCTATAAATGACTGATAATCATCAAAAATGGTTGGGTTAGTAGTATAAATGACTAACCCAAGTGGATGATTTGGGGAGCCCCCTATGACCATATGGGTCTTCGAATCACTTAATTTTCATGTAACACCTACATATAGATTTAGATTTTATCATCCATATGGGTACCCGCAAATCCATTGTTTTATCATTTTTGGAATTTACCCATATTTTTTTGGGGGATCCATTTTATTAAAAGAAACCCATAGAAACCCCGGTACACCGCAAAATATCTGGAGTATCAGGTTGGAAAACATACATGCAACCAACTCTGCACGATATATGGAAACTACGCTATGTGTTTGAAATATGGTTGCAGAGTTTGAACAATACTGCAATACTGTTGGCAACCACCTGCTCCAGTACTCTGTGCCTATGTTTTGAAGGCTTGGAGTATCCACATCTTGGTGCTTGAAGCATTGCATATTTCCAGACTGCCCGTGACAAATCAAATCAATCGTCAAGGTGCGGAGTGACTCATGACGTGCGAACAAGTCAGCCGACAGGAAGGACCGTCTGAAAAAATAGTCGTGCATGATGGATATAGGAATACTCATTCGTAACCAACATAGAATGAGCAATAAGCAACGTCTGTGATCCATTACCATAATTAACAATAATACCATACTTGATTTGTTCATTTGTGGGTTATTGTTGTGCTATTAACTCCATATTGACCAGCTACTCCATATTGACCAGCTTAATAATAATGATAAGTATGACTGATCATTGCATCACTTGTTGGTTTCTTATAGGGGTTCCCCCAAATCATCACTTATCAACCATTTGCCGACCATTATAGTTGATTCATATTCCCTATGATTGCTCATAGTCCTCTTGCTATAAGCATCTAACAACCATTGTAGCCGCTATAAATCATAGGGTTACCCCCAAATCATTCAGTTTCCCCATCATTGATAATTAATAATAACCCGACCATTTTTGATGATTATCACTCATTTACAGGATTGAATCAACCATTTTTTTGGTTCCCCACGTTGAGAAAACCACCATTTAGCATCAGCGGTCATTCATCACCGCTTGCCACACACCAAGCTGGTCTGTTCAACCTGCAACCACTGGCTGGCAAAGCGCTAGTCTTTAGTTGCTGCAGTTGAGAATGTTAACTACTGAATAATTAGGCTTAACAAATTAGGCTTAATCAATTAGTTGACAATGCGGAGTTGATATTGTTAGCCCCTTGGTTTGATAAATTCCAACGGATATTAACTGAAGGGGGCGGTACCATTTCAATGGAAAACCAGTTGGCTTGAGTGGGGGGTACCCCCCATTAATCAACCAAGGGTTTAGCTTCATCCAGGATTGGCATTCACCATCATCATTCCCAAAAAATGCCCAAATCCAAGCTGGGCCGTGCTGGGAGCCATGAAGTGCTGTTAAGATGCTGTTTCTCTTTCGGAATGTTGAACGGAAAGGCGTAGTCATAGGCAATGTATACCCGTGCCTTGCCGTGGCTTTTGGGCACTTGTTGCTGTGGGCGGCAGGGCACGGTACATGATCAATGATGAGATCAGATGGATCAATGGTGATCGTCTGACGGATTAAACAATTATATGGACCATACGGATTCAAATAGAATATGTACATAATCAAAAATGTATTGCAGTTATATTAATATGCATCGGTTATGTAAAAGAACATTTGTATCAATGCTTAAAATACATTTTGGATTTATATGGACTTATATGGGCGAATGATTTTTGCGGATTAGATGCAATCAATTACTGTGCAAAAAAAAGTCGCATGATAGTATCAACTAAAACATGGTGCCCGTGATTAAGTGGCAGTGATAAATTTATACAACTTATCATGGATACCAGTGGCTAAGACGCGACAAATGTTGATAATCACAGGTAATAATGGACCCATTTGACATATGGGCATCTTACCCTATGGTACTAGTTGGGGAACACGTATTTCAAATTGGTGGCCTATACCATCTCAACTTAATTAGTTGTGAGAAGGTTGCAATATCCCTTTTCAACAATTACTTGTTGTCCTGGTTAATCATCCAGCATAGACCATTGACCATTGCCATCCAACATTAAACCGTTTGACCCAAAACCAAGTAAGCAATCAGCAAAACCCCACAGTAAATTATAAACCTAGCCAATAATTTTCCTGGCTCAAAACAATCAATCATGGATAATAGGATGATAATGTTGCTGATGATGATGATGATGAACAGTCAGCAGTAGATATGATGATGGGTACATAAGACAATCAAACCATCGAAAACTTGTTGACAATTCATGCAAAAATGCACACACGTGCATTGACATTCAAAAAGTGCCAAACATCAGGAAAACATATCAAACCCAATAAATGGTCCCTAGTGATAGAAGTCGTCTTTGTAACTCACCGAACTGGGTTCTGATGATTGATGATCAATCACATCATCAATCATTCACATGACCAATCAACCACATCACCAATCAACCACATCACCAATCAACCGCATCACCAGTCAAATACATAACCAATCAATCACATCCCCAATCAACTACATCATCAGAGACAAAAAAACCACCAGAGACAAAAACAACAGCGGCAAGAAATTGCCAAAAAAGAAAAACACCACAGACAAGAACACCAAAAACACAAAATCACCAGAAACAAAAAAAAATCACCAGCGACAAAAAACCACCAGAGGCAAAAAAAACACCAGAGACCAAAAACACCAGAGACAAAAACCACCAGAGACAAAAACCACCAGAAACAAAAAACACCAGAAGGGAAAACACCATCATGCACACCATCACTGTTCCTATATGCTTTCCTTGTTTGGAAACTTCCGCCATCGCCTTGTGCGGTCACTATGTTTGTCAACATGAGATACGAATCATTGCCCGCTCACAGCCACCAATCTTGACCCCTCGTTTTGTGTTGAAACTAACAAGCTTACTTGCTGCAATGAGCATGCCACAAATGTTTTGCGAGTGTCTGTCATGTTTTGAAATCACCATCGCCAATGGGAGTTCCCTAGGGGGAATCACACTACAAATGTGGGTCAGCCAAACGCATCTTCGATCATTATGAACCTAGCGGCTGGCCCCGATCAGCCGATACCAACCATTGTCAATTATCATTCACCATCATTGGGTATTTTTCAAAATAGGGAATCCGTAACAATGCTGGGAATATTGTCAGGAATGTCTAAGCCTGGATGATTGGAAGGTACCTCCATTTTCAAAAACCGCCAATTCACAATGAGTCACCTTGGTAAACAACTTGCGGTAAGACCATCCACCTATTATCTATCAATGGAAAAAACCCACAAGGAGGGCAGTCTCGTCCGTCTTTGCAAATCCTCTATAAATTGAATTCTTTGGCACTTTCAGTGCGCATGCATTTTCGAGTAACCCTTGTTCCCGGAAATCACTGAGTCTTCCTCGTACTTGATTTTGAGCTGATTGCCCCGCAAATTCGCCTCGACGCTCACACACCGAGTCAGCCTTGCTGAGCATGTTCCTGCTATCGGTGTGTTGGCAGCAGTGCTGCGGCGATCCAGGCACGCCTGCCTCGGCTTTGCATTCCATTCATATATTGCACCAAGGGTGTGAAAACTGGAGCCTCAGATGGCACCAGCTTCTTCCGAGCCATTGGTCTTCACAACAAATGCTTGAGGTTTCCAACCACGATGCTGAAGCTGCCCATCTCTCATGACCCAACCCATGCCATTCATTTGACCTGCTACACCATTTCCGGTTTGATGGACAAATAACCAAGCAGCCCAAACTTTGGCTTGACCGGCTTTATGGCCGCCGGAGGATCATAGCTGGATGTCACCTCCCAAACGATCTCTGCAAGATTGGTCTGAAGCTGAGACATTGGTCTTGTCGACGTCGGACTCACTCTGATCCTCCTCACACTTCTTCCAGGCTGGGGTTCGGGTTTTTTGCGTTGGTACTCGATGCAAACTGCAGTCGCCATGGAGCATAATTGAGCATCCAAGGATTTGTTTAGATTTCTTTACATCCAAACTATCCTCATTGGATTTTATCCGCCAAATGTTCACCTTTCCGACGGTAAAGTGCCTAGCAACCTCAATGAATCGCAGTGATCGCGTGGATTATCTGCGCTGGTCCCAGTTCTAACCTTAGCCATCCCAAGCCTGCGATAGAGTTCGCTCCGTGTTGATTTGTGCACAAAGTGTCATCCCTTGAGCGTTTACTTATGCAATCTTATGGTGGTTTCTCAAAATAGGGAACCCCAAAAATGGCTGGTTTACTACTATAAATGACTATTAATGGATGATTTTGGGGGTCCCCTATTTTGAGAAACACCCTTATGTATAACGAGATATCATGAGTTCTTATGCTTGACTGCCTGATACGTTCTCACTTGTTTTGCATTCACATTATAGCGGCACAGGGTTTCGAAACGACCTGAAAAAACGCATCAACGAAGTGAAAGCGACATAAAGAAAGTGTCATAACTCATAAGCCACGGTAATCATCGTCAATGCAAATCACAACCACTGCTGGCCCATGGACCACTCATGCCCTATAGGCGCATTGATGGTTGGGATTCACCAGTTGGACGATGATATTTCAAAACTAGTTGAATAGTCAGTCATTGTTTGACAATGTTTCAAGATTCTTAATCATTGCTCGCTGTGGTATCAACCGCAACAATCTTTGTTGATCAGTATGTAGATTGTTGACCGCTTTCACTGAGCATTGGCAACTGCTATATGTTCAATTATCAACCATCCTTACCACCACTTCTCTAATCATCATTAACCATTGCTTAAGCATCCTTGGCCATCAACTTCCATTGACTATCCTCAACCATCCTGAATCAACCATCCTAAATCAACCTTCCTTAACCATCCTCAACCAACCTCAACAAACCATCCTTAAGCATCTTGCCACGACTGACCATCCTTAACCACGGTTGACCACCACAAACCATCCTTCACCGCCCACATTGAACCCGCACCACCAGGCTCCGCGCCGTGCGCGACTGATTTCTCTCAACGGCAAGAACGGTTGGGCCGCCTCGCTAGGCGAAACGCTGAAAATTTGGAACGTTGCAAAGTGTTTCTGATTTGGGTTATAGCTAGTTATCACCATTAGTTATAACCATTAATAATAAAAATAGCTAGTTATAACTAGTTGTTGGGTCAAAACCCCGTACCCCTGGTTCCTGATCATTAACCGGCTTGTTTTCCCTTATTCTTGTCGGTAAATCCTCCATTAGTTGGTTGGTTAACTGCTTGACCCATAGCCATTTGGGTAGCCAGGGGTTGTAGCTAGTTATAACCATTAATCATATGCTAAGTGCTAGGGAATAATCATCAACAATAATGGTAAAACAGCTGCGGGTGGTTTCTCAAAATATAAAAAAAGTTGGTTTATTACTATAAATGGCTGAGAAACCACCATTATTACCATAAATGGCTACTATTTCTCATAATAGTGGCACTTAATCATCCAACAGTGCTATAACTATAGGGGTACCCCTTATAACTATAAATGGCTACTATTGGATGATTAAGGGGTACCCCTATGCTGAGAAACAGCTATATCTATACAAGGTTTTAAAGCATTTCACAGGGGATTATAACGGTTAATGAAAGAGGATACTCACCAACAATAGTGGTTGAAGAACTTCAAAAAGGTAAAGTGGTAATAACTGTTTATCATGCACCAACCAATGGCTATAATTTAGAGTTGAAAACCACCTGTGACGTGGGGGTATACCATTCAACTGGACAAACCCCTATTTATATGGAGGTTTCTTCGGATTGGGGAGCTCAAAAATGGATTGGCTCAATACAAACGATGGTAAATTTAGGTTCTGATAGTTTGATGATGCTAGAGACCTTTTGGTTAACAAGGGTAAATGGCTGAAATTAGGCAATCGTTGGCGAAAATAACCAATAAACTGGGGAAAAACCAGATGGATTTGTCCAGGTCTACTTTGTTTTTCCAATTGTGATTATATACTGATTGATAAATCGCCAACAATAGTGGTTGAACAGCTGCTACTAGTCATGGGTTTGTCCTTTGTCATGATGGCACCTGCAAACCATCTAAGTTCATAACCAATACCCATAAGGAAACCACCAGCTTGGAGGTACGCCATTTTTGGACAAACCCATATTTATAGGACGGTTTCTTAAAGTTGGGAACCCCCAAACAATTGCCCTATTACCAACGACTATATTCAAAGACGGGATGATTTGGGGGTACCGCTACCTTTGATAAACCAGCATGTTTACTAACACGTCACTAAGTGGATCATGATGCAAGTATATATACCCTGGTATCCAACCACCCTTGGGAGGTCAATCGTGGTGAATGGTTGACAATAAGGGGGTAACATAAATATAAAACCAACAAGAATGAGGAATAAACAAACTACACAATACACTGGTATAGTTGAGCAATAGCTGCTGCATGGTGATTTATTAATAAGCATCGATTGATATGGGATGATTTGGGGGTACCCATATTTTGAGAAACACCCGTATGGCTACAGGTCAATTCTAATCAACCATGGGGTTAAGAATCATATTGTGGCCAGCATGGGGTTGAGGACCAAAGGGATCAGGATGAAGGAAATGATGAATGAACTGATGAATGAAATGATGATGATGATGCTGATGATGATGATGATGATGATGATGATGACTGTGAAGACATTGAGACTAATCATGATGCAGCACGTATGGCAGGCGCCCGGCACAACCCAACCAAGGTACCCTTTACTAAAAATGTTTCAGCGCCCCTGGGATCGTAGCCGCACCCGCGCCTATCACAGCGTCACCTTTCGCAACTTCATAAAGTTCCACTTCGAAGTACCTCAAAGCACTGAAGCCAGCAGGCTCGTACCGAGAATGCGTGCAAGGTGGGCCGCTGGCAGTTACAGTTGGCTTAGTTTACCTCCTCTAACTGGCAGTTACTGCCGACGCCGGAAGTTACATCAACTTTGGGTAGGAATGTGTTTCCCGCATGGAACTCCGTGCATCAATGGTTCCGGAAAGTCACCTCAACTTTTTTCACCAATGGAACGCCGCACTATCTTGTTACATGATAGGTCATCCATCAAAAGAAGTCACCTCAACTATCGAGTTGCCTATGGGGAAAGCATCGCGTAGCTCACTAAAACTCAAGGAATCTGATCAGGTTTTGTCGGCAAAACACCATGGAACGCTTAATGATTGACAGCTCTCTTGCCCAAAGGACATCTTTGCAGGTTTCATTGACCAAACACACTGGCACGCGA
>VSDK01023435.1:31305-69821 GCA_009767595.1 Symbiodinium kawagutii
TTCTCCCAATGGCACAGCGGTTTTCTCACAAGAACGCTAGACATGACTCAAAACAGCAACATGCAAAGCACCAAGGCAACGCAATAATTTGATTGCATAAGTCCACGTGGAAAATTGTCATGGCAATCGTGGTTCACCAAACTGAACGCAGCAATATGAAGTGTAGGTTTTCTAAAACTATAGATTCTAGCCATCAACAAACGCCATGGGAATAACTATATTTGATAATACTTTTCGCATGGAGAATTATCACTACACTTCTTTTCCCCCAACTGAACGCAAGTCGATGTGATTTCCCCAACATGTTTCTCGCAAGGCAGGAGTGGATCCACAACACATCGAAGCGATTTCCAGCAGTAACAGTAACCCTAGTTCAGTTTCCTATAAGCCAACTTATACATGGTTGGGGGCCCACCTTGTGGGAGATTGGCAGCATCTCCTACAAGCAACCACCACTCACCATGACCATTATGAATCGATGGACATGTTCATGTTCGGAAGCCAGAACAAGTCCCGAACATGCGATTTCTCGTGGGGGAAACAAGCCATTCTCTTGCCTGTAGATGTCATTACTCTTGCTTGATTGATTATTCCATGCCAAATTGTAGATCGGTGTTAATCAGCTGACTGGTTAATCCATGCTAATCATATGTAGATCTACAATATTCTTGTAGACCACGATCTGTAGATCCATAACGATCCATGTTTATCAACGACCAACATTTAAGTTAGATCACAAGCGAGTCATGGCAAAAACATGACTCATAGCATCGAATCTTCCACTATGTTTATCTCTAAAGTGTCAAACATATCCTGGATACAGAAACCATGACTGGCTGTGGTTTCAACCCCTAGCAAAAATATGAGTCAACCAACCAGTCATTGGGTAGTAGTAAGGAAAATTAACACATTTGAAACCACCAACCAAATGATGGTTGATTGCTTCGCGTGGAGAACCCCGAATTTGGTCATTTGAAAAACATCTGCGCCAGGTATAATACGAGTTGATGTGATCCGCCTTGCAATCTGCGGATGTTGGCTGATGAGGATTCCCATAGAAGATCGTAGGTAGTCACGATCTCCAGATCACTGCTTGAAGGGGCTGGCATCGCTCACAACATGGTGGACAGTTGGTGTTGGATCCCTCAGTATGGTCCAAATATTGTCATCAATCACAACCTTGGCCATATTGTGTTTTCTCAATTGCTGGCGGTAACCCCACATCATCCAAGAGATCCCACTAGCAATGGCTCGTGTTCATGCCTTTTTGGGGCTCACAATTTTGAGAACCCCCGACTACGTCTGATAATTCATTGCACCACTATTTTCTACAGTTTTCCACCGTATTTGTCATCAACCACTATGTAAATCAGCAATTGTTCGACAAACAGCTCAATGCTATTTTCCCAGCCACCATGGAACCACAATGAGCTATGCTATCACCATTCATCTGGTTGGTGGTTTAAACCCCTATGAAAAAGCTCAACCACCGGTACCCAACCATTTGGATCCTTTTGGTAATATTAGGGAAAATTCAAAAGTTTGGAACCACCACCTAGTCATCTACCTAACCAGCTCGTTGATACTTATTTCATCTACTAACCTTGTTCAATCACAGGTTGGACTCTTCCCACCGCGGCATTGCAACTCCTGTGGAAGGCTGGGTCCACTGGATTTTACTGTGCCAGCGGGACCAGCCTAAGGAGTGCGCGTGGCACTTGCACACCGTCCGAAGCATCTTGCCATATCATGGGTTGTGTTCGAAGCAGCGCCAGCCGTTCGAAGCATCTTCCGAAATGTGTAGCATTTGTGGCACCGGCCGCAGCAGAAGCCGCCAAAGTCAGGGTGCGAGACAATAAATGTGCGACCTGCATGTGCGCAAGCCAACTTGGTGGCGTCGAAGTAGCAGCCGTGGCACTGGGTGATGCCACCGGCCGCGGCAAGCAGCGGTCCCAGGCATTCGAATGATGTTGAGGCCGTTAGCTCTCGGCACCAAGGACAGCTGGTTGACTGTTGGAAGGCTGGTGGTTGAACCAACCATTTGTTGGTACATGTGGGAAAATAACAAATGGTTGGTTATCAAACTAACATTTGAACCAATCATTTGTCAATACATTGATAAATATCAAACAAACCACGAGCCAGTACGTGTTTAACCATTGTTGTTGGTTATTGTCTCCTATTATGAACCATTATTAAAGAATTAAGGCTTGTAACCCTGATAAAACCCTACAAAACCACCAGCCAGTTTACTATTGAACAAGTACCAGCTATGGAAACTCAAGGAACCCGCAGAGTGGTTCCCCAAAAAGCTGAAGTCTCAGGGGCACTGTGTCGTTTTGTACTGCTTGGGTTGGATCACTGTGATTTCGACTTCCTTCGTCGTCTCTAAGGGATCAAAGGAGACGAGCGTGTCTTCAAAGATGTAGTCCTGGAAAAATGGCGGCTTTGGTGCTTGCGTAACTTGCAGAATCAAAACGAGTCAAAACGCGCATTAACGGGTAATTACTAGGTGAGCCCCTGGCAGTTATAAATTGGATTTGTTATACCCTATGGTAGTTTAGTTAACCTATAGTTATGTTAGACCAACAGCTCCAAATGGTTTCGGGGTCCACTTTGCATACACCTCCATTGTTGCTTCATCATCCCCAATACTTAAGTCAAGCCGCCAGTTTGGCACCGGGGCCCCTGCCACAGTGATGGCCTTCTTTCGTAGTAACTTAGTTGGGTCCTGCCTGGTGTGTGCCTTCCCTTGCCATACAAAATGGCTTGCCATGTGACGGAATCATCCCGTGAGTTACACCTTTGCGAGGACTTTTTTGGCCGGCAAGCAGGTATGATCTCTCATCGCAATTCTGGAAAGTTCAAATGCCCAGGCCATACAATACATAACCTAGAAGCAAGAGCTGTGTTTCCTCCGAGCAAAGTAATCACCAACCGTAGCTTGAGCCTAAGCAACATCCGAAGGGGCGTTTAAGGGCAACGGTGTTTTTGCAAACATCACCACTGCCAAACTGCACAATCTGGAACCGTAGGATCAATGCTGCTTGAACAGAAGAGCTGAACAGGGCGTTTCAAATCAAATTGTCATTCTCCTCCCATGAGAAGACATCAATCATAGCCCGTGACTGGCGCTTGTCCCAGGTGATTGTAATTCTCATAAGCACAGATAACATGCCCCTGGCTGTGGTAGATGTACCTTCCCTGGTTGATGGTAGTGACACTTGTCCCGGCAGTCCCTTAGTTGAAGTTGAAACGCCACTACCATTTGGTGACACCTCTCCTGGTAGCTCCAAACCGTTCCCCCTTTCAGGGGTGTATGGCTGTGGGTCAAAAACCCCGTACATCATTGGTCATTATCCCCCATGAAATTGGCTGGTTAACTGCTTGACCCATAGCCATATAGTTGGATATAGTTGGTATATATCCCCTATATATCCTCCATATTTTCCCTATAATTCTAACAGTTGTCATCCCCTATTCTTAACTTGGTGGCTGTTAGATCCCTTGCTAAAAGTCTAACGGCTTTAGTGGTTATATGGTAAATCAACCATATACCAAAAAAGCTAAAAAGCCAAGTTCATAGCTGTAATAACCCAGTAACCATTAACCAGCTATCATTAACCTAGCTCCTAATCGCTCTCTCCCAACCAACAACCAGCATGAATCACTACATGGTCACCCCCATGCCCCGCATCTGTCCTTGCCCTTGACGGCAACGCCGTCCTTAGCACCATGCAACAAGCGGGCCGGGGCACCACCTTCCTGAAGCCTATCCAAACAACTTTATTGCTAATGAAACCTTGAAACCCTCAAGCATTGGATGATTTATTACTAAAATGATTAGTGTTAGATGGTTTGGGGATACCCCCAGCTATAAAGAAAAGACCATGTGCACTATATCATATCAATATACCATCTGACCCTAAATAGTATATTGGGGCAGCAACCATTCACCAACCACTCGCCCGGTTTTTCACTCAAGCTCGTAATTCTCCAGTGGGAACTGCAAATGTCCGCAATCTGTATTGCCAATAATGCCCATGCTGAATCAGTGCCTAGAGTACCACATGATCATGTCTATAGTGGCTTAATTACGATCATTATTAATGATCACACAAGCCAATTATAACAATCACAGTCGAAATCTAGTGTCTAGGGTTGTCGAAAATGGTGCATGACCAAAACTGGTGGTTTTGCAATCAACAGTGGCTATGATTTTCCTTTAGCACGTACGACCATTTATGGACAAGACCATATAGAACCCAAAGAATGGTCCCCAGATCATGATATTCAGGATTATCAAGCAATGCTTTTAGAGTTCCATCTTAGTTTGCAGGGTTGTGTTTACATGACCCTGCGAAACGGGGCAAAGTGGTGAATGATGGTCAAACAATGATGAATGGCTAAATAATGGTGGTTGATGGTCCCGCAAAACAACTGCAGGCATCCTTTTCCTGTGATTCATAGTGCTTGGTAAATAGCTATTCCAGCACAGCTGGCTAGAATATTCAAAGCCTCTGAAAAATGTGCGCAAGTGAATCAACCAACAATCCCAAAAGTCCTTGGGGGAAAATGGCTGTGAATGGTGGCTGTTCCAAAATCCTTGGACAAAAAAGCATCATGTCCATCAAACCACAGACATGTGCGGTGTATATCACAGGTCCTCCATGAATTTCCTCACCACTACCAGCAGGGTGTCTACCCCAAGGTGTATGGCAGAATCCCTGCGGCGGAACTCGCGGCGAACGAGTCACTGCTTCTTCAAGTCCGTGTGTTTCATGAGGCCTGAGTCGAACCTCGACAGCGAAGCGAAGAAACCGAGGGGCACAGTTCTATGGTAGTAGGATCATCACTGGTACTCCCTAAAGGTCGCAGCGGAAAATCATTACTTTTTTCGGGGGAAGCCCTAGGACATCACAGTTCGGTAGTAGGATTGCTGGTTGGTTGATAGTAGGATCGCTTAGTATTCTAGCACTGATTTTTGTATGGTATAGTGCCGGTCCTTATCATATAAGACGATTCTGGGTAGTATCACTGGTTAGTTGTACTTATCCAGCATTTTGTAATGGGGAAAGGTGATTGGTTCTGTGATGTTTTATTCGGGTTGACCCATATTCTTGTCATAAGTTTATGGGTCAATGGGGTATTGGGCAACCATTGAAAATGGTTGACAAGTGATAATAGGAGACAATACTGACCAACAAGACTAAGGGATATACCAACTATAAAGGACCGGCGTTTGATTAGAGTCCCAATGTCTTTGATTTGGGGTCAGGATGTGAAAACTCCTCGCGTGTCATGAATCGGATCACCTTGGTTGATATTTTCAAAGCTGCTGGGGCGAGATTGAAGCACAGGTGGTGCTGCTTCTGAAATATGATATACAAGGTGGGCCCCCAACCACTTGTAAGTTGGTTTAGAACTAACTTAACTAGGGTCAACTACCAGTTATAGGGGTTCTAACCCAACTTATAACTGCCAGGGGCCCACCTTGTAATGATATAGTTCAAAAAAATGTTTGATTGAATATTGAGTTCGCACAGGTGGCTTACAATTATCATATGGTCAACCATCCTGGCGATATCATGATGATCATTCCTTTTGTTGTAACCAGTTTACATGTCATAGACTTGTTATGAAGTCAGCATAAACACAAAAACCTCCAGGATTAAGTACCTATAATCAAATGCACTGCGCCCCGAAGCAATTGCTATTCCTTAGCTCGCTTTCCAACCAATGATGATTTTTCAAAATGGGGGCACCCCTGGTTTCCACATATCATCCACTATTGATCATTTAGAACGATGAACCATCCATTTTGGCGATTCCCGTTTTGAGAAACCAGCTGGCATGTGTGAGTCAATGAATTGAAAGCCGCCTGTATAGGGGCTTGTGGATTGGGATATCCATGAGCAGCTGAGGTGTTTGGGGCATAGCCCCTTGAAACTGTTGCCCCAGGCTTGCTGGGTAAAATTACTCACGTCCAAGTCACCCGAGTCGCCGCCTTTTAATCAGGCCGACCACCGTTTCCAGCGTGTACTGCCTCGACGTTAGGCTGCTGATTTTATCACGGCGGAATGTCCAAGTCACAGGCGGAGTCTTTTGTTGCGGTACTCCGCCACCGCTGTTTCCAAGACGAATTGCCGCTTCTCCACCGAGAACATTCGAGGATTCAAGTCGGCTGTGCTGTTGTCCAGCTCTATATCCAACTATATGTGTATTGTTGGCCAGAAGCATTGATCAATTATTGTGGTATTGGCAGAAATTTTACACCAACCTACCAGGATGAACGAACATCATGAGGCTCTGGGTCATTTGACCCCGTACCGTTACCCCGCGAGAGCTCGGCGCCGAGCTCAACGGCGCCCGGACGTTCGGACTCCGAAGGCCGTCGAAGGTCGCCCTGTTCTTGGCCACGCTCAGAGCTCTGAGCTCAGCTTCGAGTCCTTCTTGCGCCCTCTGAAGCCCCGCCAGTCCGAAACCAGAAAGCGGCCTGCCACAACTCATCGCGGCGCAGCATCGCAACCGAAGCAACAGACTCCACGACGAATTTCCAACGACCTGGACAGCCTCCGAAAAAATGGGCCACGGTACTCTTTGCCTGCGG
Source organism: Symbiodinium kawagutii (assembly GCA_009767595.1). Classification (NCBI taxonomy): domain Eukaryota; class Dinophyceae; order Suessiales; family Symbiodiniaceae; genus Symbiodinium; species Symbiodinium kawagutii. The sequence continues at coordinate 37,916 of VSDK01023435.1, forward strand.
CCTGCTGGACGTTAGTCGATTTTTTCTGTTTCCTGTGTGTCTGCACAAGCCGCATGTCTCATCATTAACCATTGTTTTCCTGATTATTGTTGGTCATTATCCCTTATTATTGGTTGGTTAACTGCTTGACCCATAGCCCTGGGTAAAAACCATTGGTATCTGTGGGCATATGGTGCACTTGGCTAGCATTGGGCATTGGTTCTATGGATATTGTTGTTGCTGACCAATGTTGCACGCCGAGTTGGGTCGATATCAACCACTGTCGTTGTCCCCGTTACAGAAATATGTGTTGGTTTTGTTTGTTGCAATTGCCCTATAGTAAATCGCAACCAAGTCAAGGGTGTAGATGGAATGTATATTATATACATATATACATCATCAAAATAAATATATATATATACATGTTTGACTTATAATATATATATATATATATATATTGATTAATAAATAAATAGATTATATATATACATATCCAATCGAATAAAATCATAGCCATGTGAAATGGAAAGCACACATGTATATAATATAATAAATATATATATATATATATCCAGCTACATAATCTATATCTAAGGTTACAGATTTGAAAGGCAGTGAACAAATTAACATGTTCTTCAACGTTTTTGAATAATCAAACAGACTTAACGTTTTTGACTAATCAAACAGACTTGAACAACCCAGGCAAGCGTCTCCCTTGTTATCCTGGATAAGACCATGAAATCCACATCTCCCACTAGCGAAGGTATCATATCAATGTCGGTTCCAATTTCCCATGTCGCTCATGACGAAGATTCCTTCACCATTGGCCCTCCGTCAAGTCATATCTGGGAACCATCCATTTTGTTGGGACGCCCTCTCAATGGATAGCATTCACTGATGGCATTCACCGAGGAACTTCCAGTGGTCCGTCGCATTGCCCGCGCCGAAGCAGCACCAATTTGACTGTCCCTGAGGCAAGACCACGACAACATGAGGTTGAACAAGGCATTGGCTAATTGGTCGGTCATGCATGATACACGAACTTGTAAAATCACAGCGAATAGAAATGGAGGTCATTCAATGTCAGGCTGATGATGGCGGATGGTTGATTATGAAGGGATAATTCATGGTTGGTCACAAAGTCACAAAGCTTGCTGGCTGATAATGGACAGTGCTTCTTTACATACCAAAGGAACAAGATAATAACAATTTTCTTGCTGCCTCGTAACGCACATTCACTGTACCAGTAAAGCAAAAAGCGTTCAAAAACACAGAATAATCTGCTAAGCCATTCTAAAATGGTTTGTGGTTTCAATCCCTATGAAAAAAACAAGTCAACCAACCATTTGTTTATGCTAGGGTGTGCTAGGGAAAATAAAGAATCTTTAAAACCACCAACCAGTTTCTGTTGAAAAGGAAGTTGACACGCGGATCAAAGTCATCAGTTTCAAGACATGCCTTCATCCAGGCTTTGGCCTTCGGATGCTTCAAATTCCTTCGGTCTGCTTCTTTATTTCGACTGCTTGTGGACTCTTGGTGGCTTATAGATCCCTTGCTAAAAATATATTTTTAGTCTTTTTAGTGGTTAAATGGAAATCAATCATATCCCAAAAACACTAAAAACCTAAGTTAGGGGGTATAATAAGCCATCCAGGACTGCTCGAGTCACCTTAACAAAACCACAACGGTCTTCATCCACAAGGCAAAGATTGCAGCAGCTGAGCCCGGAGCATCCTGTCGTGGACAGCAGAGTCCATGTGCGGACCACCATGCTGGTGCCCAACTCAGTGACCTGCTTCGCCAAGCTGCCGCCATTTCGCGCCGTGACCAATGAAACTCGTCCCTGGTGACTGTGTGACTTCCGCTCGAAGATCCGCTGGATGCATCCGCTCCGTTGCACAAAAAAACCATGGTCACTGCGGGGGAAGGATGAGATGACCACGCAAACATCAGTTGCAGTTGGTATACAGCTCTTGCATTCAGTATGAACAAAGCAACCCTTATAGATTGCAAGTTAACCAAATAGAGTAATAGAATTGACTCATTATTATCTACCATGAACAGTCCCAGAATTAGCCTTGACTGCTAAGCAAGCGATGTATCAACCATGAATTAGCTATATATATATATATCTGGCAGAGTCTTTTCTAGCCGCACATGTGTGATACCTCAGAAATGTTGGTTAGGGCCTGGAAGGACCGATCCAAAAGGGAGGTTGTTTGGAGAGGGAAAGGCTTATGCGTTTCCTTAAGGACTTCAGGAAGTGCATTTCTCAAAGATGAAGTTCTCATTGACGCATCATCACTTGGCCGCGCAAACGCCGCAAGAGCCGCAGCTGTGCTTCGATTGGTTTGTGGAACAAGACCATCTGAAGGCGCAGAGGTTCTTGAGCGAAATTACATATCTTCTTTCCAAAAATTACAAACTGAATCTACCCTCCCAAAAACAAGAAATCACCAAGCAGCAACAATAGCGAATTACAATAGAACATAATAGCACCAGTAAATGGATAGATTCAATAGAACTTGAATTCACCAAAAGTAAATCAATAGATTCAATAGATTCACTAGATAATACTCTCCCAATAGATTCACTACAATAGCAAATTACTAGTGATACATAGGAATCTATTGGCGGTAGTATCACTAGTAATTTGCTATCGTAGTGAATCTATATAAGGGAGTATAACTAGATTACTAGTGATAAATAGTAATATATAGCTAGTATACAAGGTGGGCCACCAGTAGTTATAAGTTGGGTTATAACCCCCTTTAACTGGTAGTTAACCCTGGTTAAGTTAGATATAAACCAACTTACAAGTGGTTGGGGGCCCACCTTGTAGCCACCACCTCTCTCGCGCCTTCCTTGGCCTTTCCGGTGAAATGGAGCTGTGCGAAACGCACCTGTGACTCGTGGTGACGGTGACTGGTGGTGGCCGGTGCTGGGGAGGTGGTGAAGAATTGACAGCCGCTGATGTGGTGGTTTCTCAAGCCATAGGGAGCCCCAACAAATGGTTGGTTCATTAATGGTTCATAACTGGATGATTTGGGGGATCCCCTATTTTGAGAAACACCCATGTTGGCTATTGACACTATTCTACATATATAATTAATATGAACAATATGGTGAAAAATATGAACTATATTGCAAGTATGACTCTTAACTGAAGAATTGACTATTGACAATAGTCATGCATATAATTGTAATACAATAATTGTATACTGGTTAATTAGATAGTGGTTACCCTATGCATTGGTCATACTTGTAGTCAGTAATTTGTAGTGACTGTCTGATGGTCTATGGATGATTTCTGAAGCATGATCGATAATAATGATTAATGATGGGTTGAATTGTTAAGCAACACATTTGCTGTGATCGAACTAAACTGTGTAGACAGCGATTGATTCTTGGTGGTATGTGAAAAGTAATTAATAATGGTCAGATAGGTGGACCATTAGCGACCATCAAGCCACTTAATTGTTCGAAGTAGTTCTTGAAAACTAATAATCCAAAAGGGCCTCATAGTGGCAACTGCTGAAAAGATGCAGGACACTCTCCAGTCATTTGTGTCATGCACATCCAGCAATGCTGAAAATAAATCCCAAACAAATCAAGGCTTGACTATGATTTCTATTATATAAGTACACAAACCATGATATAAATTATGATGATGGTCACCAACTATTCATCTCTTAAGATCAACAGTTGATGGCAAAGAATCATCCGAGAAACAAACCAGCCATAGCAGTTCTGCTTTTCAACTGGGTGTTAGGAATCGTGTCAAGTCCAGTCACCAGCTAACAAACCTGGCGATTCTCCAAGCCGCTGATCTACAAGAGTCACCCAATGGCCAGCTGATCAACCAAGTTGTGGTACTTAAAGATAGCTGGCTGGAAACCGGCCATTCCCAACAACCAAAGCATCTGGAAATGGCAATTATCCCATTGAGATTCTTAGATTTCCTGAGGGGAACCCCGGTTCAACCATCCTGGTGATTCACAATACCCACTTGGATCCCCAGACTGTATCTGGTTACATCTAGTTTGTTCGGGGTTAGTCCAGCTATCTTCAGAAGGCCGCAATTCACCTATATTCCCACCTCCTTAGCTGGCAGGAATCAACATCAAACCACAGCGACCATCTTAGTGAACATAACCTAAAACCTGTTTTCATTCAAGGCCCATAAGTCAAAGGTCGACTTGCGCCCGTACATGCAACACGGAAGACCATCAGTGAATAAACCTCTAGGGATGTGCAAGGTCCGGGATTAGTTCCCCGAGATATCACCACGGTACTAGGAGGGATACACATTCACGGAACAATGGTCAGTCAGAACTATAGTCACGACAATCGTAAACGATGGCGAGTAATGATGCGAACATATGCGAACGATTGCCGATGGAATCTGATGGTCACCGATGGCCAAAATTTGTTATTTTCTGCTTCAGTGCGGCGAGTGGTCGTTTATGATGACCATTAACGGCCAAATTACAGTGAGTAGCGAATAAAGATGGTCAATGATGGCCAATTCTGGATGATATCAGGCAAACAGAAAACACATCTTGATGGTTAATGATGGTTGCTTCCGCGAACTACCCGAGGTGAGTAGTGGACCTGCCAGGACTCCCACGAAGCAAATGCTTTTTTGATGCGTTCAAAGGCCTCTTCGTTGCTTGATTGGTGATCATACTGCCGTCATGCATTGAGTATTTTTTGGTACCCAGAAACCACCTCAAAGCAACAGTTTTCATCACTTCATTCGCGCTGATTGACTGCGCTTATGGAAGTAAACTTCAATCATCCTCAAGAAAACATCCTACAGGTGGACAAAACAACTACAAGAGCGGAAACTGATCTTGAAGTGCAAAGCTGTCACCACCAGCACATCTATCGCCCCAGGTCACCACTGACCCGTCGACCAAGATGGCAGCAAAGGCAAAACCAGTGGCCTGAACTTGTTGCACATTGCTAAGCTGACCTTGCACGGCAGTGATGTCACCACCATTGTCTGGATCGCCCCAGGTAACCACTGACCCATCGCTCAAAACGGCAGCCATGGCAGCCCTGAATTTGTTGCACGTTACTGAGCTGTTCTTGAACCGCGGAGCTGTCACCACCACTATATGGATCTCCCCAGGTAACCACTGACCCGTCGTCCAAGATGGCAGCAAAGGCCTGGTCTGTGGCCTGAACTTGCTGCACGTTCCTGAGCTGACCTTGCACGGCAGTGCTGTCACCACCAGCAACTCGATCACCCCAGGCAAGCACTGACCCGTCGCCCAAGATGGCAGCAAAGGCAAAAGTTGTGGCCTGAACTTGCTGCACGTTCTTGAGCTGATCTTGCACTGCAGAACTGTCACCACCAAACCGTGGATCGCCCCAGGTAGCGACGGACCCGTCGGCTAAGATGGCAGCGAAGGCAGCAAATGTGCCCTGAACTTGTTGCACGTTCCTGAGCTGTTCTTGAACCGCGGAGCTGTCACCACCACTATATGGATCTCCCCAGGTAACCACTGACCCGTCGTCCAAGATTGCAGCAAAGGCCTGGTCTGTGGCCTGAACTTGTTGCACATTACTAAGCTGACCTTGCACTGCAGAGCTATCACCACCACGATCTGGATCGCCCCAAGTAAACACTGACCCGTCGCCCAAGATGGCAGCAAAGGCTCGACCTGTGGCCTGAACTTGCTGCACGTTCCTGAGCTGATCTTGCACTGCAGAGCTGTCACCACCATAATATCGAGGACCCCAGGTGACGACTGACCCGTCGCCCAAGATGGCAGCAAAGGCAGCATATGTGGCCTGAACTTGCTGCACGTTCCTGAGCTGGTCTTGCACTGCAGAGCTGTCACCACCAAAATTTGGATCGCCCCAAGTCACAATCCTGTTACCTCCAGAGCACCACATCGCAAAAGCCTCTTTCGTTGCCACTATTTTTGGTTGCTGCACAACTGCTGTGAAGTGATCCCCATCTTGAATGCCTGAAGCTTCCAAAGATTCCGCGAGGTTGGTCAGGGCATGTCCCCCTTCTGTAACAAGCTTGAGGAACCCCCGTCCGAACGACTTCTGGGTCAGCACTTTCAAGTCCCCCACGGTGGAAAGATGTGGGATTGACAATGCTTTTCTCTTTCCACTTGGAAGGGATGCGGTAATTTGAAACATTTAGAAGTGGATGTGCTTTGCGCACGAAGCCTACAATCTCTATTAAAAATCGCTAAGCTCTCGAGCCAGTGCCATTCAAGCACTCCTATGAAAAATATATCAAAAAATGTCAATCTAACCACCAGCCAGACCTGCTCACCTGTGATGAAAACTCCCAGCTGCGAATGCCAATCCAAACAGCCAGCCACCCTCGCCTCGCATTGCGCGATGAAACTTCGGCTCTTCACTCTGGAGGCCTCGTTCCAGGGAAGCTGGGGGTTGGCGGATTGGGTCCTCGGATTCTCCTTGGGCTGTCCTTGGATATCCTGGAGTATCCTTGGCTTCTCCGTAGGTCATTCGAACATAGGGCAGTGGGTCACCCTGCACCCCTGATTCCCCTACCATTAACGATTGGTTTCCCTATATTTGTTGGTTATTATCCCCCATTTGTGGTTGGTTCATATTGACCCACAGCCCATAGCCATATTTGAACCCCTGGGTCACCCTGATCACCCATGGTCGCTCCGCTGCGGGAAGCGACTCGAGTGACCGCTCCGTTGGGAAACAGCTGCCTTTGTTGGTAAAGGGCTGAGGGATGGTCGAACATGATGGCAAATGGTGGCTACAAGGTGGGCCCCCTTAGTTAGCTAACTTGGGTTATAACTGGGGTAACTACCAGTTATGGTATATATATATATATATAACTATAGTTAAGTGACTTATTAATCAACTCTTAACTAGGGGGGCCCACTTTGTAAAAATTGGTTAATGATGGTCCATGATGGTTGATGACGGTGAATGATTGCTAATATGGGTTAATGCTGGCTCATGATGGTTTATGATGGATGGCTAAAAGCAAAAATCTGCCATCAAGACTATGTTTTTCTTGTGATGGTCAATGAGATTTGCTCACTGTCAATGTTGGTTGATCATATGAGTGAGTGCTGAGAGAAGCGGTTGTCTGTATAGGTCACCTTTAGATGGTGGCAACCACAGTTATGAACCAGCGATCATCATGCTTGCTTGAAAACAATCGGACTACACTTGTAGTGTGCAACCCCGAAGGGTGTTATTGATTGGGCGTCACTTCCATCGTAAGCGGTACGGTATCTGAATTTGCGGAAAAAAAACTCCGGCATGGATTCACTCACTTTGATTGGGCGATGCCATGCTGAAACTTGTGGATAGGCCAAGCTAAAGATCAAACATCCAGAAGTTGATTCTTCCACTATTGGCCCTCGTTATATTGGTGGCTATCTAAGAAACAATCACCCTTGCTACGCTATTCAAAGCATGACCTTCAAGAACTGTCATAGGAAAATCATCCATCGCAAACAAAAACGTGCATGTTTGGTGTTTCGAAACCCAAATGTGAAGCCAACTGAAGCAACGGAAACAAGAACAGATCCAAAGGATTTTGTTTTGCTACAAGTCCGACTGTGAAATTTGTTGTCCTTGCTTTGTTTAAAAACAGCTCAAGAAACAAGAACAAAATCAACATCTACCAATGACAAGAGTCAGCCGTCACTTACTACAGTAAGTGAACAATGATGATATTAGTGAATTTGTTTGATTGGCTGAGCTCCAAGTATTTCAACATACGATGTGTATGGCTTTGTTCAGCGTTTACTCATGCAACATCCCAACTATCAATAGAGAACACAAAAAAAGTTTCATAGCGCCAAATAGATGTCAATAAGACATCTGTTTCATTTCCGTAGTTTTTTTCTTCACGTGTTGATGAAGTCAATATCTATGTCTCTGCTTTACGTCTCACCTGACGAACACAAAACAGAGAACAATATTATACATATTATACTTCTAGTCCATAAGGTTGTGCTCGGGGGGGGGGGAAATCCAAGGGATATATTGTCATTATTGAGAATGTATCCATTGTATAACAAATTCATTGTAAAACTTCTGGAGACTTCTGATTGGTATGTTTATTCTCCCTTATCAACCATTGATCGTTCTTAAGCCCATCAACCGAAACGGCTCTATGGGTAAGCATCAATGATGACAAACTGGTTAGGAGCATGGATGGACATGCTTAATTCCAAGGCTTAATGCCAACAACAATATATCGTGGATGTTCCAAAAGCAATGAGGAATATTGTCGAACTGACATGGGGGATAACATGGGAAAACTGGATAAGGGATATACCAATTACATAACAGTGGGTCAGTTCACCCTCAGTCCCCCTGGTATCATTAACCACTGTTTCCCCTAGTATTGTTGGTTATTCTACCCCATTACTGGTTGGTTTACTGCTTGACCCGTTGCCATTTCCTATGGCTTCAGAAACCACCATATAGTAGTTGTTTAGCCACTATTGCTGGTGATTATCCCCTATGATTAACCATCATTTACCATACTTAACCATACATAGGGCACATCAACCCACAGAATCTGGCCACGGCACCATCTGGGTCGCGTCATCATAGAGCTTCTCCCACTGGACCTCACCGCAGCCCGAGCTCCAGGGATTGGCGGACGTCGACGAGGAGAAATCAACGAGCATTGATCATTAGTGCTGCTGCTACTATGACTCAATGGTGGTAACTAGTAGCATTAGTGGTCATTAGTGCTGCAAGGGTGATTGTTTCTTACAAAGTGGGCCCCAACCACTTATAAGTTGGGTTATAACCCCTATAACTGGTATCACCCTAGTTAGACTATAATAAACCAATTTAGTTCAGTGGTTGGGGGCCCACCTTGTACTAGCCAATAGTGGTCATGACTATCCCTATCCTTCCAATTAACTCTATAGCAGGTTACCAGCTGGTTTCTACCATTGTTTTTTAGGGCTGGTTACCTACTATAAAGGTAACTGGAAGGGTAGGGTATCATAACCATGGCTAAGATTGGTCATTTGGCCACAATGGTTAAGGGTGGTACAATAGAGCTAGTTTTAAGGTGCTTACTAGCCATTAGTGGTCGCTATGCACCATCATTAGCCATCATCTTTCAACCATTTTACTGCTACACCAAATGATCCAATCAGTGACTGTTACTCAGCCCATAGGCTTATTGCGCGGCATTAACAGCCCTTCAAAAAGGTGTTATAGCTATGACTGATAATGGTGAATGCTGGTACAGAATTGCCTGGGAAACCAAGCTTGTCGAAAATCCAGCATGTTCAAATGCTTTACCATTTTTCAAATGTAAAAACGATATTGCTATAACTTGGTGGCTGTTAGATCCCTTGCTAAAAGTCTAACCTTTTAGTGGTTATATGGTAAATCAATCATATACCAAAAAAACTAAAAAGCTAAGTTCATAGCTGTAATCCACCCAAATACCATATTGTAGGTACTAGCCCACAAAGTGGTGGCTTTTGCCTTCCGGGTTGCTTACCCACAGAGTAATCAGCCCAACTGGCCCCACTGAACACCCTCCACCGTTGCGAGTTTGTGGATGACGCTTTGTACAGTTTGCAGCCAGCTTATTAGGTGAGGGGCAGGTAGCGGGGAGGGAAAAGCTCTTCTGATGTTGGCATAGGAACTAACCTGATTAATCCTAAGGTTCAAATTGATCCTGGCGAATCAACCTCAAAAAATAACCAATTCATGACATAAATCAATTCAATATAAGTAAATTTAGTAAGCAAAGTACTCATAATCAATCAGGGTCAAGCGTTGCTGGTCATTGGTCTCCCGCTGGCTAAAAATATTCAACATTCTTCAATGATTAGTAACCATACGTATCCTTTGTCAACCATGATCTAGTGATGAACTTCGATCAAGACTGTCGTACGTCGTCCACTGCTCAGTAGAATCAAGCTGGTTAATCGGTAAAACCCAAACATGTAAATAAACTACACTGCATAATCATGCACACTCACGAAAAACACTCGCAGCTTGATTACGTTTGACCATATATCAGTGTGATTCATGATCATCTACTTCGATGTGCATCCATACTTAGTAAGTGGTTACATTCACCATGGTTGTAGGGGGTTAGTTCACCCGGCCGCGCAATAGATCGTACAGAGAGATCAGATCATGTTTACCATAAGCAACAGCCAACCATCAATGATTAGCTTGTCTGGCTAGTAATCAACCATCACTGACATCACTGACTGTCATCAACATTCATCAACCAACAAGTAACCATACTTGACCATGAGTTACCCATCTATTCACCATCGAAACCAGGTGAGTCCATCATTTTGATTCACATGGGTGCTTTACAAAATAGGGGTACTCTTACATCATTCTTTATCAACCATTTGCAGTAATCAACTAACCGTAACTTCAGGGTTTCCTATGTTCAGAAACTGCCATACATCAACAAGCTTGCAACCGCATAGCAAGCCAATCAGAATCGCCACAAGGCTTCGCCACTGCGCCGCACCTGCTCAGTTTCACTGGACGGTTCATCTGCCTCCTTGCTTTCATCCTCGCTTTCTTTCATGCTCCTGTGGGTGCCAGAAATAGCGAAACCGCTTCTTGGCTATGTGATTGGTACATGATGGTTTCTCGCAATAGGGGACCCCCAAAAATGGTTGGTTCATCACTCTGAATGGTTAAAAACTGGATGATTTGGGGGTACCCCTATTTTGGGAAACACTCTATAATGGATAATGAAAGATACTGGTCAATAGGTGGCTGATGCTATTCAAGAATGGCTAATCATGGCCTTTTGATGGTTCACAATGGGAAAAAAAACTATTCAGTGGGTTATAGTTATAGTGCTTAATTCATAATGCTTCTTCAGTGGGTTACAGTGCTTGATTATCTCTCATAGTACTGTACTGAAATCATGCATGCTGATGGTTCATCATGGTTAACCATGGCTGATAAAACAGTTCATAGCTGTTGATGATACTGACTTGAACACGCTTGAGAAGGGTGGATCATTGGAGGTAGCGCCCATGAGCTGCTTGAAGGTATAAATTAAGAGCGATTCATAGGGCAAATTGATGCTGATGAAGGGGTCCTTCAAGTGGTTTATATAACAACGTCCCACAGCATGTAGCAGCTAAATCATTCCAAGGTTGACGAGTTTGAATACATCACTCGCTTGGGGTCTGGAATCATCCTTTCCTTCGAACCTCGATGAATAATGTGGGAATGGGCCAATCTCAACCAACAGAAAGAAGGGTAGGGTATGTTCACACCCCAACAGCTAATCTGTCCGATTCGCTTTGAGAAATGTACTGAGAATTGCAGGGTTTTGATGCCCTATGCCACTAGCCTGGAAAACTGTCAATGAACTTCACCACGGCACTTACATTACTTCATCCTCAAACAGTGCTGGCCAGTGAACATAAACATGTTTGAGGATGAAGTATATAAGGATTCATGGAACATAAACAGGATAAACGTAGTTATGTAAACATAAATCAGTCATTAACCATCCGTGTCTATATAAACATAAACAGCCATGACCGATCACAACAAAGCATTACTTGAATAGTAAAAATTAGAATTAGTTTTCGAAAGCCGGAGTGCGGGTTAGGTACTTGCCATGACTTCACAAATATTAGCCATTGGGTATTGGGTAACTAATGACAATCAACATGATAATGATGGTCTTCTTGAAACCACGAGTAGCTCTCTCCCCATGAACAATTTAGTGGCTCTCTCCCCATGAGCGATCGTGATTTAGTTAACCACTTTTTTCGTTGACCACTAAGGACCGGGAGATTTGATATTCACAATCAGAAATCACTCGTTGGTGTCGACCATCATTGGCTATCCCCAGGCACGAGGTGATAACACTAGTGATCAAAAATCAATAATCATGAGTTGGTTCTCAAGAACCGCTGCCTCTTTGATATTGATTGTAACCGTTGATAATGATTCATCAGCAAACACATGCAAACCCAGGCATAAAAAACAAACAATTGGCTAGCAACAAATAGTCCTTGTTAACCATTAGTGATTCACGATTCCACAAGCATTCACAACCTCTCAGTGTTTTGACAAATCACCTTGTGGTGCTCTAAGCCGTCATTGGCAATGAATCAGTGATGACCATTCATCACCGAGTAAATCACATCATAGCCATTCTACCTATTCATCACTCATTACCTTGCTGTGTTCCAAACCCGTCTCAGCCACATGATAACAAACAAAACCAGTTGATTGAGTTGTAAACACACTTTACTGTCATAGCCAGCAACACTAAATGGTAACCATGTCAACTATATAACCTACTATAACCGTTCCAAAACCTACTGAGCTTTGATCAAAAAATCGCTATAGTAAGTATAAGTGGCAGTCGCTGCGGCTACTTGACCATTTCAACTAACCAGGCTTTAATATCATACTATTCTAACCTACCAAAACCATGCTATACATCCTGTCCTAATTCTTGCAACTACTATAAGCACAATCAATCACAACTATTCAAAACTTTTACTATAGCTATTCACAGTCCAGCTCATTCATTAATTCTTTTGTAATGATGAATGCTTGCAAATTGGATCTGAATAATTTCCACTGAATCCAAACAATAGATAATCAATAGTTGGTTATAATCAATCCACAATAGCTGTTTACCAGAATCAGCAATTATACCAACTATTTTTGTTGATCATCCCCCATGGTGAAATCACCATTGATCATACTTAACCATAAAACCATTCGTGGATTTCCTATGCCAAACCACCAGCTAGTAGTTGTCTGACCATCATTGTTGGTTACTGGCCATTGCTGTTCCTTATCCTTGAGCATTTTTAGCCATCCGATTGGTTTGCTGAATCAACTCTAAAACCACCAACCGGTTGCTCTTGGCAGCTTCAGAAATCTACCCCCTAATCAAAAAGCTGGTTTACAAGCCACCTAAGTATACTTATATCCATTTTAACTGCCAGTTACCCTAGTGAACTAACCTAACTCAACTGGAGGGGTACCACTCTCCATCCCCTTGGAACCATCATTTCCCACGACGTGGTCGCCGCCCCGGGATGCAGCCTGTCGTCGGGCTTGTAGGCCCCGGGATCATGGCGGCCCTCCAGAAAGTCCGCAAGGATGCCGCCGAGCTCCTCGACAAATGGCGAATGGTGGGAGAACCAATGGTTGAGTGATGGTTTCTGATGAGTAATTAATGATCTAAATATAAGCAAGAATAGGAATCATGTACAATATCTTGTACTGATGCACTGGTTAATTGATGGTTCATGATTGTAAATTGAGTGTTTGGAGAACCAATGGTTTAATAATCTGTAAATATCTATAAGCAAGAATAGGAATGATTTGTACTGGTTAATTGATGGTTCACGATTGTAGATTGATTTATATTTTATGGTTTATGATGCGTAATTAGTGTATAAACAAGGATCAGAATGATTTATGCTGGCTAATGATGGTTAATGATTGTAGGGCGATTGTAGATTGATGGATATTTGACGGTTGGTTGATCGAAATTTGATGCTTAGTCGATGGTTCGTTGATGGTTAAGTAAGTGGTTGGTGGTTGAACCACCCGTCATGAAATTTCTGCTTGTCACCTGTCACCCAATCAACAATTTGTGAATGCTGGGGAAATTAGAACATGTTGAAGACCAGCGAGGCAGACAAATTGACAGCCAAACAGAGACAGAGGAGTAGACAAACAGGCAGATAGATAAAGACAGAGGGAAATCAACAGGACTAGACAGAAATTAATAGAGATAGATACAGAGAGAGAGAGAGAGATACAAATACCGGGAGGTAGATAGACAGATGGATAGAATACTGGATAGGTGGAACAATCGATAGATAGATAGATAGATAGATAGATAGATAGATAGATAGATACATAGATACATAGATACATAGATACATAGATACATTGCTGCATATATAGAGAGATAAATAGATCGATGTATAGATGGATATATAACCCCTATAACTGGTAGTTAACCCAAGTGAAATTACTTACAAACCAACTCATGAGTGGTTGGGGGCCCACCTTGTACTACTACCCTACTAATCCTAATATGGCTGTGGGTCAAAACCCCGTACCCCTAGTTCCCCTATCACTAACCATTGTTTCCCCTATAGTTTTGTTGGTTATTATCCCCCATTATTGGTTGGCTGATATTGACCCATAGCCATATGTTTGAAGGATCTCACTAATCCCAACTGGCGCCACCACGCAGCTTCAGTCAGCCTTAATGGCGTCCACGAATTTCGCACCGAAGGACTCCTAGACCCGGCGACGCGGCGCGTTGCAACCGGAGCGGGGGGTGATGCCTGGGGGCTTGGGCCGAACCCGTGGGGGTTCCATGGGGGTGATGCTTACCCTCTGGTAAACTAACATAGCAATGGAAAATCACCATTTTTCAAAGGAAACCCTGGGAAACCAGCTATAAATGATGGATTTTCCATTTCTATGTTAGTTTACCAGACTGTAAGGGCTTGGGATCAATGACAACCAGGAAAGGCAATGGTTCACACACCGTTTCCGTGGCCCCGAATATGGGACAAGCTGCAATACGCAGCGATTAGCATAGTTGACAACCAGCTGGTATGGCTATGGGCCCTTTCCTACCTTTGGAAATTATCAAGAATAAAAAGAAGTTATTCACACACGCACACTGTGATATCAGTGTGGCCATTACCATGGTGATTATAACCAGTTGTGTATTCATGGACAATGGTGGTTGTCGGCGAAATGAAAATAGACAATTGATAGTTGACAATACCCGTCAAGACTAGCTAGAAATGCTTTATAAAATGCCTTGTAATAAGGGATAAAGACCAACGGCACAAGGGATACAACCCATACCCTCTGGTACTCTCACCTGGCAACGGACATCCAATATTTGTAGCTGGTTTCATGAATTGTTCATCATAAAAGATGGCGAGATTTCATTGCTAGATACGTAAACATAAGCCTGTGTGTACATATCTGGCATTCTGGTTGGTAGCTTCATCTCCTCTGAAAAGCATTAGTTGATCAACCACCAACCATCCCAAAGATTGGGGGAAAATGTTTCAAGCCACCAACTGGATTATGGCTTCAAGATCTACGTCTCTCAACCTCACACTGTTCCGGTCTCACTTGACAAACGTTCGTAGGGGCATGCATAGTCACAAGTTTCGTCATTGAAAGCAAGGGCTAGCGATAGATGTGGTGAGATTCTCGGTGCGGAACCGGTAGTATATACAAATAAAGAAATCTACATGTATATGTATATATATATATATATTTATCTATTCATCTATTTATTCAAAGAGATATAAGTACATATCATATATATATATATATATATTTAAATATAAATAAATAAATATATATATATATAGATATAGATGTTGAAATATATATATATATATATATATTTTGAGATATAAATATGTATATATATGTATATATATATATATAGTCTTTTAAATACAAATAAAAATAAACAAATATATATATATATATTCTTTGAAATAAAAATAAAAAAATAAATATATATATATATATATATATATATGATCCAAACAAACATATACTCGGATACATATAAGCATACATTGTATACCCCTCCTGCAGCATCCTGGAGCAAACAAAAAAGAACATCCCCAAAAAAGATCCAGGGCGATATCTACTTCAGGATGGGGTGAAAACCCTTGCACGTTCAGTGTTTACGTATCAAAAAGCACGGAAAGGCGCAATTACTGGTTGAGTGATCCATCTTAGCTGCTGACGGACTCTGGCAGAGTGGCTGTAGCATCGAACATTGACAGGAGTATCTGTGTAGTTTTTGGGATCGCAGCAAGTTCAGCAACCCGCTTCATGATATTCTTTTTGTCAACATCACGATTCTTGCAATTGACATTCGATTTCATTGTTTATGAACCAACTTCATTGCCAAAAAGAGTACTCGGCTTGCCGCAATTTCTGCATAGACCCATTTGGTGGTTTCTCAAACTAGGGGTACCCGAAAATGGTTGGTTTAATGTTAATAAGTGACTAATATAGGATGATTTGGGGATCCCCCATTCTGAGAAACAAGCATAACAACCATATACTGGTTAGGCATTTTTAGTAGTAAACCAGCAATTATCGGAGTACCTCCGTGCTGAAAAACCACGTATGGCTGTGGGTCAAAACCCCGTACCCCTGGTTCCCCTATTATTAACCATTGTTTTCCCTAGAGTTTTGTTGGTTATCATCCCCCATTATTGCTGGTCAATATTGACCCATAGCCATATTAGTGAATCAACGACTCATCCTGAAGTTGTTGGGGAAAACAAAATCGTTTACCATTATTGTTGGTGATCATTCCCTAGTAGTGGGCATATAAACCTACCAGGGAATTTCTTGGTCATTTTTGTATTTCTACGAAGATGGTCACTAGTGATGCATTCCATATGGGTTGTACATGTTCTTCATAGACCCATATGGTGTTTTCTCAAAATAGGTGTACCCCCAAATCATCCAATATTAATCATTTTTAGTACCAAACCAACCCTTTTGGGGGTCCCTTGTTTTGAGAAACCACCATATGAAACCATTAACCATTGATTTCCCTATGATTTGGTTGGCCATTACAAGCCATAGTTGGTTGGTCAATATTGACCCATAGCCATATGAAACGTGCACAAATCACAGACATCCGTGGGGATCACATACCTGTACACCTTGCATGGCACCTTCGCCAGCTGGCGGGAGGTGTCACAATGCTTGG
The DNA here is from genome assembly GCA_009767595.1 of Symbiodinium kawagutii. Taxonomy (NCBI): domain Eukaryota; class Dinophyceae; order Suessiales; family Symbiodiniaceae; genus Symbiodinium; species Symbiodinium kawagutii. The sequence continues at coordinate 54,651 of VSDK01023435.1, forward strand.
AGATGTATCCCCGCGGCTCGCGACTGATAACAATGGTCATAGGGGTGGTATAGGCTAACTGATAGGGTGCAACTAACCATGGTTATATCCCACTTAACCATCATTATCAACTATTCTAACCATCATGAATCATTATCAACCATTTATTATCAATGATTCATGATCGACCATTTATTATCATTGATTATCGATCATTCATTATCAGCAATGGGGGTTACAAGCTACGACTATAGGCTTCAACTAACCATGAATACAGTATGTGACCCTTAACTATAAACAACCATCATTATCAACCATTCATCATGGACCATTCATCATCGACTATTCATTGGTTATATCCCACTTAACCAACATTATCAACCATAGATTATCGACCATTTATTATGAATGATTCATTATCAACAATTGGGGTTCCAAGCTACCCTTATAGGCTGAAACTAACCTGGTTATAGCCTCAGCTGCATTTCCAAGCCGCCAAAATGCATCAAGCCACCAGACTTTTCTTCCACATTTTCAATGTGCTGTGCAAAAACACCACTTCCTTGGCACGGCTTGGAACGCCAGTGACAGGTTCACTGAATGCTTTTGGACAGCTGTGGCTGCAGGCATGGGCATATCACCAACGCAGAGCCAACAACATAAATCAAACACTGTATGATATCCCCAACAGCATGGCAGTTTGTGTGCCGGGTACTTCTTTTCAGATTTGTTGATTCTGGAATTAAGCTACTAAAACAAAACAACGAAGAAAAAGGTTCGGCTCCAACGGTAATTCAGCCAACAAATTTGGCCTTATTATTGGGAACCAAAATTGACAAACAGCAAGGTAACTAAGAATGACCGCCTGGCCCTAGGGGTTGCTTCAACCCGCTCAGAACCAAAAAACAACCAGACCTCTGGTTACAGTCGATCTAGGGCTGGGCAACTGCCCCAAATAGACAAGCCGTTTGAGGCGGTGCTTTCTCAAGCCATGGGGGACCCCAAAGTTATCGTTGGTTGATGGTTAAATGGTGGTTATATGGTGGTTATATGGTGGTTCTATGTTTCTCAAGTCATAGGGAACCCATACACTTATGGTTGGTTGATGGTTAAGAATGGTTAATAGGGGGATTATAGGCCAGAATAGGGGATATACTAGCTGTTATGGCTGGTTTATTTCTTTAGATGGTTAATGTTGGATGATAACTTGGGGTCCCTACCTTGAGAACAGACCATTTCTTGTGACTTGAGCACACTATTTGATACAATCAGTGGGTACACTGTTAGCTAGAATTGTTGGCTACGCTATGAGCTTGTAAACGGCTTGTTGTCGGTGCTATGTGGTGATTGGACTCCGTTGACAACAGTTCTCACCCATCGAAAACAATAGTAGCGAATCAACGAATCATCCCCAAGTCGTTGAGGAAAACAAAGCAGGTCGATCAAACCACCAACCCACTCTTCTTGTTGTCTAGCCCCCACGGATTATCATAGGTTTCACCCTAGTTAACGTATGTAATTAAGCATGAAGAATCATCTTAGCTCTATACGATGCTTTCTAACCCCAAACTTATGGTTGGTTTAATACCGTAAATGGTTAATAGGCTGCATGATAAGTAGGGGTATGGCTTAAGAACTCCCCCATAGTAACCATAGCTAACCACAGGTTTCACCATAGTCTACCTATGTAAGTATAGACAAATCATCTGAACTCCATATATTAACCAGAGTTCACCACTAGGAAACCATAGCAAAACACCAAGAAAAACCACGGGAAAACCACAGTCACCAGCACCGCGGCTCGACCTGCTGTGGTCATCAAGGCACCCACAAGATGATGAGCACCAGCAGCGTCCCGGTCACGATCAAACTGTTGAGGATGGGGACATTCCCTGGCCCAGTGTTGGTCCGGACTGGTAAGATTCACCATGGTTTTCAGAGGTTATGACCTAGGTTGTAAGGGGTTAAAGGGGGGTGTAAGGGGGTGTAAAGGGTTATGAGGGGTTTTAAGGGGCTAAAGGGGGCTATAGGGGGTTATAGAGGTTACTTGGATGTGCAGCTGAGGTTAGTTCGGTGGGACATAACCATGGTTATAGGCCCTTTACGGGGTACTGTAAATCCTTTAAGCGTGGTTAATGACCATTTGCAAAGTGGGGACGCACGTCCAAGTGTGACCTAGGTTACAACAGGTTATAAGTTAGCAGGACTTTGGCAGGTTCCTTAGTTATAGGGGTTAGTTCAGCTACCTCGTAGGGGTTCTGACCATGTTTCCCGGTTACAATCCCATTAGTTCCATTGGCTAAACATCAAGTGTTGTAGTCATTCGAAAAATGTATGTCATTACTAGTTGCAGTCATGATGACGCAAAGCTATGTCATCCAAAGTGTTTCTGATAATCTAAGACTAGTAGTAATGACAAATATAGTTGTCCTCGTACTAGGGCTATGACCCAGTGGAATAACTATAGGTATACCGCTTGGTGGTTTCAACCCCGATGAAAAATATTAGTCAACCAACCATTTGTTCATAATGACATTCGGGAAAATAACAAATGTCAATTAAACCACCAGCAGTAGTTGTTCAACCATCATTACTTGCTTATTATCCCCTATTATTGACCATCGCTACTGGTTATAACCCCTATAAGACACTAGAAACTCATATACCCTCTGTATATCTATCATAACTCATCCTTGTCGTCCTAGCTACCACCTTTACAGAGGGGGACCACTGGCCAACGATGGCAGCTACCAACGATACCAGGGTTCTTCAAGGTCATGACTGGTACTGTTCTTGTTGGTCAGCCAGTAGCTGATGGGTAATTTCACAAACAGTGGTTTCTCAAAATAGGGGTACCCCAAAAATGGATGGTTTATTACCATAAATGGTTAATAGTGGATGATTTGGGGGGGGGCTATTTTGAGAAACACCCAAACGGCTATGGGTCAATATTAAGCAACCAATTTCATGGTGATTATTACCCAACCAGCAACAGTAGGTAAAACAATGGTTAATGATAGGGGACCTAGGGGGACTAAGGGTTTTGACCCACTGCCAAATAATGCTGAGAATCAATTAATTGTTGTGGCTAATCAACAAGAGTTTGTATAACCTATCGATTGCAGTATCAAATCTCTCAAGCTGACCAATCAGTAAAACTATGTTTATAAAAAGTATGTAAAGCAGGATGACAATGAATAAACTATGGATTATCAAATTTCTGATTGATACAGTACTCTTAAACCAAACAATCCTTTGTAATCAATGCGGTAGCTGATTGGCAATCTCATTTGTTGCACACATGTGGTGGTTTCGCAAAATAGGGGACCCCTAGCTTTCATCCAATATCAGCCAAAGTATGATAAACCATCCGTAGTTTTGGGGTCTCCAAACTTTCTTCAGAAACACCTATATTGTAGTTGTTTAACCAGTTGTGTCGGTGATTATCCCCTAGTATTAACCATTATAACGTCTCTAAAACTTTGCGAAAACCCTATAGCTATTGGTTGCTAGCCACATAAATAAATAAATAAATACATACATATATATATATATATAGCTGGTATGTCCCAAATAGTTTCTAAACTTGATCTACGAACCGTAGGATCTTTTGCCAGAACAATAGGTTTATACAGTTCAACACAAACAGTTATGATTGGTACCCTGTTTTTGTGTGTTCGTTGGCATTGTGTTGAGCTGTGACTAATTATAACTGTTTGCTACTAATTAAAACTGTTTGCTAATTGGTTGAATAACAAATGCTGTTTAATTAGTAACAGTTCACTGTTTATGTTAACCACTTGTCTGTTCACTAGCATTGTGCTCGAAACACGGTATACCTAGCTGCATAATTCGGGAGACCACAGAGGCCTGGGAAGAGCGACCAGGCTCATAGGATGAGTACAGCAGTTCGACTGTAAGAGTGCCATAGGTCAACCATAACGTCATCATTCGACCTCCCCAGGCAGGATGGTGAATCCAAGAAACATAGTTCAACTAGTTGGTGGTTGAACCCCTCGGACAAATATGGGCAAGTCAATCAACCAACCATTGGTAAATACTGGGAAAATAGAAAATGCCAATCAAACCACCAACCAGTAGTTGAACTTCATCTTTGTTGTTTGTTTTTATCCCTATTATCAGCCATTATTAAGGTTTAATACTCATAGCCACTATGGTTGCTTCTCCCCTATTATCAACAACAAATTTATATTTACCAACCCATTGAACCATACTTGTTTCACCATTGTTGTTAGTTATTATCCCTTATTATTAACCACTATTTGAGGTTATAGTTACAACCCTTATAAACCCCTATCAAATTGAGGTTATAGGTTACAACCCTTATAGTTAGTATGTTAAACCCCTATCAAACTACCAGCCATGGGTTCTGTATTGAGGATTGCTTCTCCCCAACGCTGCGCTCGGAGAATCGCGCGCGCCTTCTACGAAGGGAAAACCATCGGTCTGCAGCAGGCGTCGCCCGACCTCCGTGTCGAGTGAGAACCTACCTGGTTGGTGGTTGAACCGCCCATTTGAAAAATATGGGTCAACCAACCATTTGTTCATAATCACGATGGAAAATCACAAATGTTGAAGAACACCAACCAGGTACCTGTGGTTCAAAGTACCTGCTACGATAAGCCACGACTAGAAATCGGAGTACTTGATACCCTGCGGGAGTACCAGTGGGTGTTGCCTAAGGCTGATAATGGATATAGATATAAACGGCTTATAAAATTATGAATAATAATAATTAATCAGATAGTTAAATAGTGACAACAATATAGTAAAAAAAATGGATAGCTAACTCTTTGGTCATTTAACATAGTTGGCTAGACAATCAGCCATTTCTCGATGTTTTACTCATCGGTTATTTTCCATTGCTATGTTTGATTCCTGGTGAATAGATGTGATATAACACACCGGCAAAAAGGTATTTTGGTTTACCAGTTGTGAAGTGGGTGTTTCCTAAACTAAGAGTACTTCCAAATCATCCATGAATAACAATTAAAGCAATAAACCAGCCATCGCTTTGGGGTCTCCCAGCTATTAAGAACCCCCCAGGCACCAGTTGACACATTATGTACCAGAAACCCAAGGAGTCTTCGGTAGCAGGGCTATGTCGCATGGGTGTTGGTGACCATGGACGGCTGCTGGGCTCAGCCAAATTGGAACGGGGGGGCACCGGCCTTGAACCTCCTAGCCTCCATGAGCCTGCCTTGCACTCTGCTCCATTGCGGCCACCAAGATGCCAACGATCACCGGATGGCGATTGAGAGCGCCACACGAGATGCGCGACGCACGTTTGAGATTCAAAATCGGAGACGGAATTCAAATAAATCCAAATCGTTTGACCTCATTTTCCGCGGGGAACCAGAGGTTACCAAGAGCGGCCGCCCATGATCCCATGGTGCCAAGATTTGCAGACAAGAGACGTGTCTGACTTGTACTTCTTCTGTTTCACTTTTTTTTTTGAAGAGCGCCCGCCGCCTTCTTTTCGGCCAGAAGCTGCTTCTTCAGCGCATCGTGATACTGAGGCCCCACGTCGCGAAATCCACACTCGTGATAATATTTCATTCTGTTTTTGCCAGCACAATTGCAACCACGCGGTGACACGCCTCCAACAATGCTGGCGTAATTGTATAGACGCAACTTCGTCAAGCACCACAGAGAACATCCATTCCGCATCACTCCAAGCCACACGCTCCTTGGAACAAACAAAATTTGCGCGCGAACCAAAGCGTACAAGCGCACGGGGTCGGCATGCGCATGCTGGAAATGGCCTCACGATTTGTCCTGCTCAGGTCCCGTTGTGCACACAGCAGTCGAACGGATTTCTTCCATCAACTCCAGCAATTTGTCTAAGAACCATGCAGAGTTTGTGTGACAGGACTCCTGAAAACAATGCGGGGCATGCTGAATGATTCAACTACAAAAATCAAAACCCCGAAACCCAAACATGGTTATGGCCCACAAATCAAGATCATCAAGATCCTGCAGCCTTCAGGTTTTTATCCATTACGGAAGGCAACATCCACTGCGGTTCAAAAACCTTTCACCTTTAGGTGTTCATTCAAGGTCACATCTGATCACACAAATCCATTCATGGAATGATGATTTCAAAACTAGTTTGCAACACCCAATGCAACCAAAACTTGGGTTCCCAGAATGCTTGACAAAAAGGTTAGCCATAGCACGGATCAAGGTGCGGTTGTTGCCAAGAGAACAAACAGCATTTTTGGATATTTTTGGTACATCATTCGGTAAGCATCTTGCGATGCCAGTTCTGGACGAAGCCTCTGCCAATACTGAAAATAAAATGGAGGATTAGAAACACATGCTTGGGATATGCAACTCCTCCTTGAACATCAATGACACTTCAAACAGTCATATACATGAGGACCATCAGCAAAATCCGGGTGACGGTCCATCGATGACCACCATTGGCACAACACAAAAAACTTCCAACTTGGGGATGGTGAGAGGCTGGACCGTACAAAGGTTGCAGGGAACAGCTGGGGACCCTAGAATTCACCGGGGTTTTCGCACCCATCAATCAGATACGTTCTGGCAAACTAAGCTGGAAAACATATAAAAATCATCAGGCCGTGGTGGTAAAACCAATATAAATGTTGGATTTTCCACTTCCAGGTAAGTTTGCCAGAGATAGACCATCCCAAAATGCCTGGGATTTGCCTGAAAAACTGCGACGGGAAGTGTCCTACCAACGCCGCCATTTCTAGGCCCGGGTCTGATCTATCTGCCCCAGGCCCTCGCCTCCTCACTGGCTTGAGCTGACCTGGAGGCGGGCAAGGTGGTGGTCGTCAGGTGTGACCTCTGATGGCTTGCCAAACTTCGCGAGTTGTGATCCCAACTACTGAACTTGGGTAACTGCACGATGGCAAGGACCAGGGATGGTAGATATACTTACTTGGCAAATGTTAAGCCACGAACCCAAATGAGGGGAATAACTTCTCAAATTTAATCAAAGCTTGGGGTGATCAACCAGGAGATGGGTGGCCACAACCAATGTGTATAGCTCAGAATCATTAGGCTTCATTGTTTGGCGACTGTAAATTGTGGATGGTGGGCGGTACAATACGTTGTCAACAGACCGAGCCATGCGTCCGTGAGGGTCATTCTCACCCTCCAAGGCATAGTCTACTGTTGATAGACACAATCAGTCCTGTTGGGTTTCATCAACACACGAATCATCACATCCTGGTCATTCCAATTCAGTCAGCCTGTTTCAAATGAATCAGGGTGTGTCTCTTATTTCATATTAAGCACTAGGACTAGAATGCATTGGCTATGCTCCTCATGGACTGTTCAACTAGCTACGTAAGTGAAATTGCAGGGAACCCATCAATGATGATGGTTTGCCATTGTTGCTGAAGAGTAACTCGGTGTTCCAACGCTTAATGATGCCAGGGCCTCTGGAAGGCCCGCTGCCAAAACTGGGACTCTAGGTCAAGAGTAACCAGTGGGGAAGTGACCTTATCCCTCCAGCTACCCATAGTGGTAACCATCCCTACTTTGGATTCTCTGGTTACACAATCTAAAGGTGACTGGAAGGATTCGGTGGGAGGAGAAAAGCAAACCGTATACTGGTGATCGATGGATTCCATCCAATTGCGCCACTTTGACTTGGATTACCCGAGGATGAAAAGTATTTGGGTTTGTCCGCGACTGGTGACACCCCTTAACCAACCAATGGTGATCATTTACTTTTAGCGAGAAAACACATTTATGTTTGGACATGTCGTTCTCATCCTCATTCCCTATCCCCGGCTAATCACAATGGCAGGCGCAGCACGTTGTTCCAAAGCAGCGTCTGTCATCGTCACAGTTGCAAACGGAATTCCTGACTCGTAAGCCTCTAGTCCATAAAACCTCCAAGCCCAATTTTGCAAATGTTCCAAGCTACGCATCTGCAAATCGAATTTTGACGAGTCTTGACAGCTGGCCTCCGCCAGCCTCTATCATCTTCTTCTCCGCAAATTTCAGTAAGAACTCGCTGCTCGCAGCTCCATACACGATCAGTTTCAATGTCTATAGCGCACAAACGAAAAATCAAATCCAGTGCCAGCGACAGGAGCCTTGCAACATACACGCCACGATGTTTTCCAGCCTTGCAAATGATCACTGGATACGGAAAAACTGCATTCGTCGCGGGCCACTTTCTAACAACTTTGTCATCCACGCCGGCACATGAACGATAAACCCATCGCCACAGAGTCCGAGACATCCAAAGCATCAGCTGCACCAAACTCATCATGCAAACACTTCCCGTCAGAACATTGTTCAAGGCATCGATTAGTTTGCTTTTCTTGCAAAATAGTTAGCTTTGAACATCAAGACATGTTTGTTAGACACCATCATCTCAGTAACCATCATTGACCGTCATTAACGTCCACTGACGGCCATTGACCATCACTAAACAAAAAACCGACCATTAAGACCAATTGACCATCATATGCACCAGCATCCTTAACCATCATTAGCATCGACGTACAACCATTATTTACTCTTTGGAACCAATATACGTACCATGGTTAACAAATTGCTGTTTCTTAACCACTAAACATCCAATATACCCTTCTGAACCGCGAACCATTATTAAGCCTTCTTCTTCTTCATCCACCATCATTAATCACGCTGCATTAATCATGATCATCAATCATCATTGGCAAATATTCACCATTCACCATCACCAACCATCTCTACTATCTCATGGTCATTAACCAATTAGTTAAACATCATTCGTAACCAAAACCAATTATCCACTATTAACCACCAATAATTATCATTGATCATTAACTATTACTGTGCATCATTAAAAACCACAATTAATCATTTTAATCAACCATCATCAACCACCACTGGTCACCATCATGACTAATTCACCAATATGTGAACCAGTAATTACGCATCATAGTTATTGAATATTGAACCATAGCCACCATGATTACCGATCATCAACCACCATTATTGACCATCAATGATCAACAACCATATTAGCTATTAACTTGAAGCACAATCATTAATTGACCACAACGACCATCAAGATCCACCATAATTGAAAAAAACATAAGCATCACCCCTAAATCATCCAGTTTATGAACCATTTATAGTGATACACCAAACATCTTGGGGTTCCCTGTTTTAAGAAACCACCATGTTAGTGAAGCAAAATTATTAAACTATAATTATTAAATTACTTATTGACCCGCTTAGAAGTGGTTGGGGGCCCACCTTGTAAATAAGTAACCATAACCATAGGTGGTTCTTAAATTGGGGGACCCAAAAAAATGGTTGGTTCATTACTAATAATGACTACTATTGGATGATTTAGGGGTACCCCTATGGCTTGAGAAACTTGGCGTATAACTAGGCTAACTACCAAATATGGTAGATATAACTAGCTCGTTAAATGGCCTATTAATCAACTTATAATGTTTGGGGGGCCCACTTTGTAGCTATAACCCCTGGTTACCCATATAGAATCATTGCCTTCTTGGCTGCTTCCCCCGCATCTTTCCCAAGGCCCACCTTGTAAATATTGAACCATAGCCACCATGATTACCGATCATCAACCACCATAGTTTTCCCTATTATTGTTGGTGATTATCCCCACCATTGGTTGATTAATATTGACCCGTGGCCATTTTGAGAAACACCCATAAGCACCATCATGAATCCAACTTAGTTCCTCATCATGGCCACTCCCTGCGTCACCTGGGCAGGTCCTGGCACAAGGACCACAAACGCTGGGCCGAAGTCTCCTGGTGGCGACCGCTGCCGTGGGGGCGAAACGTTTGTTGCTGGGGCTTGGCGCCTTGAGGCCTGGGCTTGGAGGTTGATCCTTGGAGCCGGGGGTGGGGGTTGGGGTTGGTTGGTTGGGGTTGGCGTTGGTTGGTGGGGGTTGGGGCTGCAATGTTTTCGGGAGTGCAATCACAGACCCACGCCAGCGCATAGGTTCTGAACATCGGATTGCGCTCTTTAGCAGCAGCGGATATAGCAACTGTGCACTACGAACGGCATCAATCTTGTATACATCTACAGGTAGGCCATCGATCCCAGGAGTCTTTGGATCGACGAGCTTTCAGAAAGTATTGTTCAACATCGGACAAAGTTGGTACAAAGTGGGCCCCCATAGTTATAAGTCCATTAATTAGCCATTTAACTGAATAGTTATAACTACCATATCTGGTAGTTATCCTAGTTATAAGCTAAGTTAGTTGACTAAGGGGGCCCACCTTGTATCTGGGGGCCTGCAATTACATGGGTTCCATCTTCGGGCAACAGCTGGTAGGGGACGAAAACCAGAACTATTGCGCCTAAAGGTCTGGCCCAATAAAGGCTTCACAGCCCGATAAGAGGCTTCGCTGTCGTGTGTCCTTCGTCCCCTTCAAAAGGGAGCAGGCGACTAGCTGCTTGACTATCTCCCCCACCTCTTGTTTTGCTTGCAAACTCATGGTTTGATCCACGTCAGTGCAATAGCGTTTATTTGATTCGCTTGTGCCCTGACGCTTCTTCTCTGCCTCACCAAACAAATCTTCTGTCCAGGGGAAACGGTGTAGATCGCACTGGCAGTTGACAGTTCTCACGCACTGGCTCGTGCTGCTTGGTATTTTTCTTATACGCTCTTGATATCTTTCCTGCTGGCCGCGTTGCCCAAAGAAGCCGGCGGAAGCACGAGCAAAAACAGCTAAATAATTCATAACAACATGCGCAATACTTACCTTTTGCCCAGAGACACAGTTTGTGATGAAGTCGCGAGCCTCGCCCAACGCATGTTCGCGTGGTCTTGGATGTAAACCCGAAGCTCGTACCCCTGGGCGCGCAGCCTCAAGCCAAGGCATGGATGGTTGATAGCGGGCACTCGTTGAAGTCCTCGACCAGAATTCCTGCGCTCTCACCATCATCCTCCACAGTGTCTGCCGTGAGGATATCTTTTTTTACTGGTTCCAAATCACTTCTTTCCAACCACCAGTCACTAAAATGATACTACTATGGCCCAGAGTGATATGGCGATCGCTATCATGTGAATTCCACCAGCATCATTTTCATTCTTTGATCAGTTCTAGGGACAAAAATGCCAAGGCATACCTCAGGTGTATTGGATCATTGGATGATTGAACATGTACCAGTAGCCTATAACTTGAAGTTAAACATAGTTAAACCAAAAATGATTGATAACTACTATTTTGCTAAACCAAACAATGGTCAAACATAGTTAAACCATAAGGGAGGTCGATTGTTCTTTGCTTCTACGCCGAGGTTCGAGAAGCCGCTACGAACTGACATAGGCGGGGCTATGCGAATCTTCAGTCATTCGAAAGGTCACCATCGATGACTTATGGTCACTCAATGGTCAGTGAATGGCGACTTATTATCGACCAACCCTCGTTGTCAGTGAGTTGAGGTCAAGCGATGGTCAGTTCAAAACAAAAAACAAATTACAAATAGCGTTAGCACGTGATTTATGATAGACCAGTCTTTGAACTTCACTCAACTACCTGATAATATAATGGTTACTCAATGGTCAGACCATAAATTACCATTAATGGTTACTGACAGACCAATAATGGTTCTCCAGCAGTAGCTATTACCATTAATGGTTACTCTCTGGTAAACTCACCTGGAAGTGCAGAACCCACCAGTGACCAATGCTTTATCTATGGTGATTTCTATCAGTTTTACCTATTATAAAGTCCACCATTTCGAAATGGCACTTCCAAGTCAGGGACGGTCAGATGGTTGTTGATAGCTAGCATCTCAGCGGCTCTGACCATCAACGAGCCCTGCTAGCAGTTGTACAAAAACCCACAATGGTAGCTGTGGTTGATTAGTGGTTAGCTATGTTGATAGATTGAGCAACTATGGGCAATAGCGGTTCATTATGGTTGATCATTAATTAATCGTAACCCTTTGGTAAACTAACATGGTAATGGAAAATCCACTGTTTTGTTAGGAAAAACCCGGGAAAATATCCATGTATGATCATTCATGTGGATTTTCCAGCCAGCCATGTTAGTTCACCAAAGGCTATGATTCCAAAACCTATGATGATCCTTCATCAATCATCATTCGCATCAAACTCACCATTTTAGGGGGTCCCACATTTTTTTTGAAATCACCACACAAAAACCTATGAATCCAAAACAAACTTCCCAAAATCCTAGCAACCTTGCTGGGAACCGCCATGTTTTGACCCCAGAATTGGCTTCCCAACTTCGCCACGCTCACCTCCACGTTCAAACTTGCGACTATGCTTTGTAGCGCCTGAATACACAGACTGTGGGCAATGAGGCCGAGTTTGTGAAGAGTTCATGGTGGATTAAGCAGGGTTATATTATGTACCTACGATCATGTGTTTACATATGTTCTAAAAAAATATATTGTATGTATATCTGCATCTTTATGAAAAAACCAAAGATTTGTTAAAAAATGAAGAGAGGGGCTTATGAAATAGTTCATGGTTAAGAAGTGCGCGAGCAATGGTTGATTAATAGTCATGGTTCCTTCTGTAAAGGATATAGGAGTGTCAACAATCATTTTACATCACTTATCAAATGGTTGGTTGCGAATGGCTGATTTTGATGTTTGAGTCTTTGATGCAAAATGATAACAGAAAAGCTGATACTTATATAACTACGATGAAACTAAATTCTAATAAATGCTTGATAGCAAACAATTAGGTTTATTGATGATGGAAAGAAATACAGTGGTCAGCGTTTATATGATAATAATAAATGAATAATAGACATTAAAGGTTCTTGTTCATGATTGCGGCTCTAACACCGTACATCTTTCTTTCTTCAACTTTCTCTTCTGTCTATGTCTTCGCCTGGGTGGGATTGGGGTGGGGCATCTTAAGGTTCACTTGAACCTGCCACAGATGTGGATGCTACGCTAGGAGCATCTTGACGTTCACTTCAATTTGCCACACATGTGGATGCTACGCTACGACTGGGTGGGTAGGTTGCTCATGGTTCATCATGATTACCCATGCCTGATAATGGATGGTTAATTATTGCTAAAATCCAGCCCTGATTGTTTAATTGCACTCATCACATTTAAGAAGGGATTATTTTTAGAGGGCTATTAGCAACTGTTGATCAACCATCGTGAACCAATTAGTTGCCAGTATCCTTGACGGATTTTAGATCCCTTGCTAAAAGTCTAACTTTTAGTGGCTATATGATAAATCAATCAAACGCCTTTAAAAATAAGGGAGTAGCTATAATCCACCTAGTATCATCAAAGTAACCAATTCGCCTTTCTCCGCTCTTTGTCATCGACATTGGCAGTCAGGTCGATGCTGTGAAATTCGTGCCAAACTCTTCAGCCAAGCTTCGGACAGCCCGGGGATGAAAGTGAACGAGCATTTTTACATCCATGATCAATGATCAAAATGTCGCCATGCCTGGATCATTAAGTAGCAAGCTGTAGTGGCCTAGTAGGAATAGATACTCATCTTATTAGAGTCCATTAGTGTTTCCTCAGGATCACCAAGCATTTCGTTGCCTGTTTCCCCACCATGGCTACCCCCACCATGGCAACCCGCAACCCCATGGCACCCTGCTCCCTCGCCTCAAGACGTGAAGATGAGACAACCCGACAACTCTCCTGGGCACCGTGGCGAGGCGGTCCCAAGAGGTGGCCCGAACCGGCTCCCAGTTGGGCACCTGAAAAAAGTAGGTACCCTGAAAAATGATACCCTCCCTGGTTAGATCCGTTGGTTTATAAGATGTTGTAAGCTTCTATAACTGGTGCCAATCTGGAAATAGTGTTAGATCCCCCTTGTTAGATTTATTCGGTATTCTTAAACCATCTTAAATCTTCGATAACTGGTGTAGTGAACTGAGCTGAGTTTGCTAACCGGACCTCCAAAATATGGGTTGTAACCTATGAAAGTGTTGGTGAACTGGGGAGCCAAGGCAACAATAGTGCTTTGATATGGCAAGTTGGGTCATGTTCTGCTTTTAGTGCATGGCTGGTTAATTGTTGGTTAATAGATGGTTGATAGTGGTTGATGATGCCTAATAATGTTGTGAACTATGGTGGTTTTTCAAATCATAGGGGACCCCCAAAGATATGGTTGGTTCATTACTAGAAATGGTTCCTATTGGATGACTTGGGGGTACCCCTATATTGAGAAACCACCATATCAATGATTGATCAGTCCTATGAGGTTTTCGATAATGGCTATCAACAATCTCAGAATGCTACTGGCTCATCCTAGACTGACGTTGACCATGATCCACCATTATCAGTATCAACCAAAAGTAAACAATTTTGGCGAACCATTTACAAAAGTTAAGTTTGACTAATTCACCAACAGTCAGGGAGAACAAGTATTGTGAACTATATAGTGCACTCATTCTGAAAACCTTCCTTCAGTCCCCAGGCAGACCTCTGCAACGTACCAAGCTGTCTTGATGATTGTTGGCCATTGACCAACAAGTATTGACCAGTACGCATGGCTAGCAATCATGGCCAGCAATCATGGCCAGCGACCAGGGTTGACTATGTCAATATGGTCCCTGACCTCTACCAGCCAACCACTACAGTATCAACCACACACCAACCATGGTTAATAATGGTTACTGAACGATCAGCCAGGGCCGTGTTGCTACGTTGGCGCTCCCTGGGTGCTCCGGAAACAGCCACCACTTGACACCCCTCGACTAGCACAGGATCATTTATGGGATGTGATTTGTTTGAGGTGTAGGAGGCACTGCATTGACTGATTTTCCTGTTGGGTTCACTGTCTTCCCAACAATGCCTTGTCAATGCTTCAATCGGCAATGACCAGTTTCAAAATGAAAAACCTACTTTACCCAGGTTAGAACCAAGAACATGTTTTTTTTTGCAAATTTTGATTGTAGATTATATCCTCTTGGGTATTACAGTAAATGATCAAGAATTGATGACCCTGGCTACTATCACAAATTTACTAACATTAACCACTATCACCAACCATCAACAACTTTTGTTATCATTGTCATTCACTGCCATTGCTATTTGGCAGTAAAAATAGATTACCAACAGCTATTGAGCAATAGGACTAACAAAAATTGCTACCAATCGATATCATTATCTGGCTACTTGCTATCATTCCACACCTCCTACCACCCACCACCACCACCACCAGCACCAGCACCAGCACCAGCACCACCC